>NNCF01126704.1:645039-739820 GCA_002313205.1 Laupala kohalensis | reverse complement strand
ATGACCTCATAACCTAGTCCCACTGTCTGCGTTGCACACCTGACCCAGTTTACACGCTGATAGTGCATTCCACTGGTGCCTTCACGACACTCCTTCCATATGAGAAAATAATTTTTATTTCTCTAAGAAAGGAATGATATTTTTTATTATTATTTCATATTTAGCGTAAATATTTTACAAAATGAATAAAATTATTTCACTAAAATAATTTTGAATAAAACAATTTTTAATAAAATAAATAATTTGAAAGTACTATGCGTTGACGTATCTATTGCTTATTTTGCCATTGTAAGGAACATAATTCAATTTTATAGTTATTAATAAACATTCACTTGTGAACAATTCAATGAATCTAAATTTTTATTGCACGTATGTCCTACTAATTTGAAAATATAGGAGAATCATTATAAAAATCATTAATTATTTAAATAAACCTTTTTCATGGTCACTATAACTTAATTGTAAGTTATGATTTTCATGGTCACTAATCTTTAAAATATGTGCAATTCAATAATATAATTGAATTGGACCGGAAAAGAGACACCCAAGAAAATGTCATGAGACAAAGTATTAAATAGGACACGACAAAATGCACGAATATACTTCAGGCACAGAAAAGATTACAAGATTTTGAGTTCGTTCAGCACCTTAAAACGCGCAAAGACTTGGAAACAGAAAATAAAGCGAATTCTTCTTGTTTAATGCTTATTGAAAGCGATTTCCAATGCCATTCCGGGTTGATTGATAGTGTAATCAGATTTTTTTCAAAAAACAAAAAAACTAATGTAATGTCAAAAGTTGATTGTTTAACTGTGTGATTTGCTCCTAATTTTATTGTTTCAATGATTAATGCAATATTTTTTTCAGTTTTCTATTTTGCGTAGTTTGAAAATTTTCTAAGTATCAAGAAAAATTCTCAGAAGCAGACACCCATTATTTGTACTCTAAATACAATTAGTACTCGTATGTCTTTATATAATACATTGAATTGTGTAAATAATATGTAGTCATACAATACCGGTGATTTTTTAATTCATAAAACCTTTTCGGCCGCATGGCGGCCATCGTCAGTGCTGGCTCCATTGTTGTTTCGTCACCCGATTGAATGCATTCGCCACCCGTCTCATCAATGGATGATTGCCGCCCCGCGGTTGAAAAGGCCTTATGAATTAAAAAAAATCAACGGGATAGTATGACTACATATTCTTTATTCAATACTGTGTATACTTCCAATACCGAACCTCGTCATACATTGAAGTGTTTGGAAATGATTAATTTCTAGACACACACCTATACTTTGATACATTTCGAACGTATCTATCAAAATATTAATAAGGATTAACAGCGTTTTTGAATTTATGGATTTGTTACACTATTTTGTGTACTGTTATAATTTCGGAAAGTGTTTCGCAAATAATTTCGATTTTTGTTACAGCCCCTAACCATAGAAATATACTATCTACTGGAACGCTGATTCTGTGTTGGGTCTGTGTGCCGGCTACGTGGCACATTTCCCCCACCACAGTCGGGTAGGCCGGCTGCACCTCCATATGGCCCAAGGCTGGCTACGCCGTTTTCATTGAAGTTTTTTCACTTATTTGTAATAGTTGTATGTTTCACTACAGTGGAGTTATTTTAGTGGTATAAGGGACTATTAAAGTTACAACATTTTATCAAAATCAACGTATTTGAGTGTTGTTAATCTTTTATGAGTGCATGGTTTAATTTAGATTAATCCTATAATATCTTGAAAAAGTAAAATAAATAGAATTTATTAATATTCATACATGTATTTACAATACGTTTTTGACAATGGAACTGATAAAAACTACAATAAAACCAACCCTGAGTACAACAACCTTAACCTACATATTTTTAAATAAAACAAGTTTGATAAGCTTCTGGCGCATACCAGTTTAGATTTTTTAAACTGAAAAATAATTGTTAAAAATGAAAATATGAAAGTCAAAAAAAAAATTTAAGAAAGTGATAACTAAATTAAAAATATAATTAATTGGTCCTAGCTATCTGATGTTAGCCAAATATTAAAACAGTTTCCACGCACACATGCAAGATGTTCATTAATTGTAATATGTTACGCTAAATATAATAAATCCATAGTTAAAAATGATAAATTCATTTAAAATGTAACTATCAAATAGATATTATTAACTATATTATACGACCTTATTGGACTGTTCACTACATTTTTTTCGATAGTTCTTCAGCTCACAATGTAAAAAGACGGAAAATTTAGTAATGAACGTAAATAGTAGGCTACAATTATCAATTTGATGTGTCACTTTTACTGTACGAAATACTATTTAAGGAGAATTTTTTCAGAAACTTTTTGAAGGATTCGCTCAAAGTAATCTTACCAGAACTATTTCAATTTTTCTCCGACGATTAGATTGTAATGTCTGAAGTGAGGTGGAAAATCAAATATTGAAGGGACCGCATCCTTTTTTAATGTTTACATGATTCCTCCTTCCTCAAAAGTGCGTTTTCAAAATGAGCACTGCAAATTGTTGAATATTTGGAAGGAGTGAAAACTCTTTTCTTAGCAATTATCCATTTATTCTTAAGGTACGGATCTTAAGGGAACATTAAAATAAACCTGAATATTAATTACTACATTTTCTGCTTTCAGAAGAAAGAAACCTAATTTTTATGTAGAGGACAAACTTTTCGAATGCCTGTAAATAATACTTACAGTAAGTTAAATTAGCAGCGACGCAGTTGATAAGACACATACAAATTTAAATAAGAAGTTATTGTAACTAGTTGGTCTCAGCATTCCTGATTCAGGGTCATATTTTAAGAACTTATTTTAAATTTAGAAATCTCTTCTAATTAACATAATATTTTTACCGTCAATACAATAGAGAATTTCGTATTTTCAAATGGCGTTGAACAAAAATATGAAATTATACGAATAAGGTTTTTCATTGGAAAATTTATGTTACTCATGCGGGGTATTTAAATGGCGATTTACTTTTTGCTGCCTTTTAAAATAGAAATTTAGATCGCAGAAGTGTTCATCCCGAACAGACTACGGAGACGCAAATGACACGTCACTTTTGTTTAACAAATAGAACGTAGAATTAAATAAACTTTTATGTTTTGTGGTCTAATGGTAGACCAGAAACAACGAAGAGATTCCTAATACAACTTGCGTAGATAAATGTTGAATTTTATCATTATTAGTGGAATATATTTTAGTTTTTAGTTATACACATTTCAAAGTATGTATAGCAAGTAATATTTATGAAGACTAAAAAGTTAATTTCTCCTTGAAATTCAATCAATTCGCAATTATGTTGTCTCACTACGACATGCCATGGAATGGAATATATTGGAAATTATAGTATTGTGTAACTGAATGATGAATAATGCAGAAAAATCGCTATTGTTCCACGATACAATCTGGATTACATTGTAAGAATTCAATCACATAAATTTGCTAGTCGAGCCGTACGTTTACGAAATATTTAGGTTTAAGCATATATCTTGAGAATTCTCTTTAGTCAAGTCAAACTGTCTCCTTGTAGGTCCCAAAGGTGCCCATGGCATAAAGAAATAAAAGCATATTCGCATCAATTAAGATGTGTTGTTTGTTGTAGATCCAAGCGTTTTTCGAAGATTTTATATTATTTGCACTTACTGCTTAATAGCAAGATATGTAACACTGTTTCGGTACTGCTTGAACAGCAATGGAAAATTTCTTTTTCCATTCCTTTATTCCATTGCTCCGACTGTTGCTTTGACTGCAGTCGTACATTATGACCAGTCACGATAATTTTATGCGGCCTGCACATGTACACAGCCAAACACCTAGCCGCCTCCGCCCTTCGAAGCATTCCTTCGAGGCGTGAGATCAGAGTTGTCAGCATCACTCCCTAGTGGCGTGAGCTTTGATCAACCAATAAAGACCAGCGACAGTGTCACCATCCCCATGTCATCTTAAGAAAGTTAATGGGATTGGCACCCCCCTCCAGGGGACAAAAATGCAACCTAAGTAGAATCGTCAGACGAGCGAAGAACCGGCCGAAGGAACGGCAGTGTCGAGAGTGAGCGACACTCCGCAAGACGTGCCATCAGCACGGATTGTGTAAGATGTCCATCAGACAATCTATAGCTATGTTTTCTTTTTAGATTATATTTTAGAACACGTATCTTTTCTTGTTTTGTATTATTAATTCTTTCAGATTAAATCATGTAATTCCCTTGTTTTGTGTTATTATTATAAGCAGCAGTCAGCGATCCGTGGTTCGGACTCACGTCCCAGCCGATTTCTACCTTCACACGTGTAGATGGTACGCTACAAGCCAAGCGATTGAGCTCTAATTGATAAATTTAAAGGTGGAGACGCCGGAGGGTAAATTAGAAAGTTAAATAAAAGGAGAACGTATCAACACAAATAGTAGATTACGAACGAGCAAGTTTGAAGAAAAAAACGGATATCAAGACACTCTCACAAATTGGAAAGCACTGATATATCCATTGGAGGTATTAATTCAAACACAATATTTAGACGCATTTAACTTATAAAACCCTATTCTCAAACTCAATAATGTTACTAAATGTAGTTTTGATCTGAGCAAACACAAAAAACCTCATTACTTTTATTTCAATTTCAGAATTTTTTGCTAGATTTATCCTGGGGACCAATGGTGAAACTTTCGTTATTTAATTCAGTAGAATTTCATATTCTATAACCTGAAATAACTCAACTTTAGAATGCATCGATCGAGAAGACATAATTATGGAGAGAGATCGCAATGACAAATTTACTATCAGTAATTAGTTATATCGTTTAGAAATATTGTTTTAACACACTCAATATTAGATCCCACTCTAACCCATACACCTTATTGATTTTCGGTGATGTTAAAATTACACTTTTTAAATTATAATTAGTTTGATATTAATAAATGATAGGGTTGGTTGTCCTTGTAGGTTTCATTCAGATGCACACATGGCGACTAATGTCAATTGCAAAATCAGCAATATCAAATTTAAGTGTATCTAAAGTGGGAATTGGAAGAGTCACATTACAAACTGTGAATAAAGTACAGTTACGCGAGACTATTGTATAAAACAAACTTAATACTTGAGGAAGCTAGTTATATTAAAATAATAAAGATTTTATAAAACGGTGCCCAATTTCAATTTTCTTAGCATTGTATGTTTTGATTTTTTCAACACGTTAAACAAAAATAATAGCAATGCGAAGAAGTTCGTATATATCAGGTGATACGGAAATGAATTGCGAAAGCTTATTATCTGCTTAGATGCCAGCAAAGTTGGTGCGATGACACGTTATGCGATGTTGCTCAATAACACATTTAGATTTTCTCAGCATCGTGGGAGCTTCCATGAAGATATCGTTTTTATCACCTCTCATACAGGCATTCTTAGCTAATTAATAATTAAATTCGCTTTAAAAAATCTTTCCTCGCATATCACCTGGGATTGGACCAGTGACTTACAGATCGTATCATTCGTGGTAGGGCTTCGTTCTCCTTAGTCACGTCTCCCATGCAGTTGGGAGGGCCAATACACTTCAAATTAGTTCATTTTACACTCAGAAATTATTATATTCATTATATAAATGTATTCTTGGAAAAAATTTCGTTAATCCATAGAAATATATACAAAATTCTGCAATTTTTCTTTGTATAGTTATTTGTTGAAATTATTTATTTCATATACGACTGTAAGTAGAAATGTTTGCAATACCTTGTCTTCTCTGATCAGACGACCTCGTGTTTCTCTGTGGAGGGGAAACTTGACTTACACGAGCTTAGCAAAGTGAATCTTGCGAAGTATTCTACTGCCATGTCTCATCACGAGCACTCCGTTAGGGAAAAGGTGATTGCGTTGGTGGAAAGTGCCAATTTCAGTGCCTCGGCAGCTGGAAGGGAATATAGAGTAAGTCGGAAAACAGCTTGCAAGTGGGTTCAACAATATCGTGAAACTGGGGAGGTTGGAAGGTGTGCAGGTAGTGGATTGTGGCGAGTGTCTACCGAAGCCCAGGACGCCGTTTTGGTGAACCAGGATAAGGAGAATCCTTTCCGCTCTTCAGAACAGTTAAGGCGCCTGTCTAATTTTCCCGGTTGCGCGAGAACTGTTAGAAACCGTCTGAGAGATAATGGACTTCGATCTAGGAGGGCAGCGATAAAGGAGGCGCTTTCCGAGGATCATAGAGTGTATAGGTTAGCATTTACCGAGGAAAACATTAATCATAATTGGGGTAACGAGATTTTCTCAGAAGAATGTGTTTTTTCCTCTGCAAATGGCGGACCCGTGCGCATATATCGACCTATTGGAACCCAACATTGTCCTAAGTATGTGGGAGAGTGCACGATCTGGACGCTTATCTGTGGCGTGTTAGAGTTGGATAAGTTCTCGCGGTGTAGGCGTTCTTCGCAGATTACAAGGTCGTCTTAATGGGCATCACCATATCTATATCTTGCGAGATATTATGATCCCTTCGGTGCGGCAATTGTATCCTGCTGAAGAACTATTTTTAGCATGATAATTCATCTGTCTACACGTCTCGTTTGGTGCAGGAATGGATTGCAGAGCAGGAGGAAGTGAAAATTCTCCACTGGCCCCCGCATGCCCCTGACCTCAACCCAATCCAAAACGTGTGCGCGGAGACGAAGCGTGTCATAACCGAAAATTGGCCTAATCCACCTCCCACAACCACTGATACGCTCTGGGATGTTGTATGTGAAGAGTGGGATGAAATTGCCAACAGCACGACTTATGCGTCAACCTTAGTTAACTCAATCCCTAGATGGTTGCAAGACGTGATGGACTATGACGGGTATTGGACTCGTTATTAAGTGAACAAAAAAACCCTTTTAAGGGCTCAAAAAATACAAACAAAGAAATCCACAACTTAGCGAGCATTGAATACTTTGCATAGAAGATGTTTAGTCTTCTAAGTTAAAGTTTGAAAGTAAAAAATAAAAATAAAAGTGGATTCGAAGCAGGCAAATTTTCTTCTCACTTTCCATCTAGCAAGCACTTTAGCAACGTGCCAAACAGCCTGTGCAAAACCTATTGTTCTTACTTCTTCATTCCATGATGTTAAATTATAAGATCTTTTGAATTATAAGAAAGTCATTTTTTTAAAATAAAAGTATATTTGACCCGTTATTAATTATCATTAGAGTAATATGGATATTATTAATTTTGTTGTTCATTCTACCGCGTCTAAAACTATCCAAATATAATGAAGACGTGTATTTTTTCATCCTCTGTATTTCTATTCTTAGCAAGTCATACAAATACAAATGCTATTTCAATGTTACGAATACTGTTAGTGTAATTCCATAAGTGCATATAACTTTTTTCTTTATTAAATTTTGTGCTCCAAATGTATAATATGATAAATCAAGATGCCATATGAATGTATTTTTATTGAAAATATTGTTTGGATATAAATTTGACAACTTAAGGCATATACATTTCCTATTCAATATTTTTATTACAATCAAATATACTTTTACATAGTTCCAATTTCACATATTTTGGTGAGCGTATTAAACAATGCTATGGTGTATTAACATATTACACTTTCTTTTCAGTCAGAATTAGAAACTCTAATTTCTTTTTTGTATTATTGTTTTCTTTAAATATCTGTAGAATTGATTGCTTTTTAATTCAATATTGCATAATTTCTGCATGGGTTAATTGAAATTACAAAAACTTTAAAATATTTCTCGTGATATATATTATTGAATACTATTATTCACAAAAGAGCAAACTAAAAATAACTTACGAGTCTAAATTAACAAACTAAAAATAACGAAGTTCGTCCCCGTCGCAGGGGAGTGGCGTTGCAAACCTAACGAATCCAAGCTGCTAAGAACGCGGGACTTAGAATATTTTTCGACGGCCGATTTATAATTCCAGGACCGTACGTATTTCTAATTTATTTTTATTGTAAACATACTTATTATTTACGTTGCCAAAAACTGGGATGATGAATACGTGAGATATTTTGGAATGTATGATTTTCCTCACTTTGAATGTTTCTGTAGATTTGATATTGTAATTCGTTTTACGATCTTTAAAATTAAAAAGTTTAAAGGTGATCTTAAAACATTATATATTGTGTTTATTTTATCAATAAGGTCTGGTCAAGATAATTGAAGTGTGCAACAGGCGGTGGAAATATGTATCGATTCCTTGATTCATTTTAAAAGTTTGTTTACATTCATAAAAAATTTCATTTGACTTAAACCAAAATAATTTTTACCATGAAAAATAATCGAAGATTAATTTTATAGTTCTCGACAATGTTTTAAGTTCTACTATAAACGTATTTATAAATATTTTTAATAGAAATTACTATTTCCTACTCTTAAAATACGTCCAACAATGGACCGTATTTACATTGTGTATACATGGCCAAGACACTCAGCCAAATAATGTGAGTATATTTTTCTTTATTTGTGTAATTTTAAAGGCTCTTTAAGACAAAATATTAGTTTGTTTCAACGCTTCTCGTGAAATAGTAATTATATAAGTCATATCTCTTTTATACGTATCATAGTAAGTTAGAATTTGTTTAACTTTTTGTATCTTTTGCAAGAAGATGGCCAATTGTTTACTCCTTGAATACAGTTAGCCATGAGAATTTGAACTCAAGGAAATATCAATATTCAATAAAATAATGTTGTGTGTTTATCGAGAATTAGTATCAATTTATTCTTTCATTTCATCCGTGTTACTCGAAATTTTACATTAACATTTTTTGAAAGGACATTGTTTTCCAGCCTCGAGGAATTAAAGTGCGTACGATAAATACAAGAAAGGTCGAAACGTGTTTCATAAATTGACAATAATTAAATGAATGTTAACTAGTGCAGTGGCAATACACAAGTAGTAGTCATAATTTATTTTATTAATATATTCATTGGTAACGTTGGTAAGCATGTACTAAGAATTTAGAAAAGAATAATTAAGAATGTTTACGACAAATCTGCGGGATACATTAAAAAAAAAAATAATGAAAGTAAATACATACTGTCGCGTGGATGCGGGTAGCACCACCCGCGTTGCCAAGCTGTGACGAGCCACATTCAAACTGACGACTCGGCGTTATATGGCTAAATAAGCCGACGCTCGTAGCGTTCGAGGTGGGACGTCTGCCACTCGCGCGACAGATGATGCGTGCGTTCGTTCTTCCAATCTTCCGTACTTGGCTTAGACCTAAAGGTCCTAAGTGCAATTCCGACCCTTGTACTTGGCTTAGACCTAAAGGTCCTAAGTGCAATTCCAACTAACTCTCCTCTCTCCTGGACGTCTACGCGCTAGTCTGTCATCGCCGATTCCATAGTTTGGATCGGTACTCCGTCAGGATGGAGTCCCATGTCGAGTCGTCAGCGCGAAGCGCAACGCGAGTAGGAGCAGGCTGGTGCTGCTCAGGAGCACCTCTGTAAGTTGTGTGAAGTTATAATAAACTGCTGTGTCGCCACTGGACTATCACTATTTATTTGCTCCCTCTCATTCTATCGTGTCAACCTAAATAGGGATTAGCTCCACGGACGAATGTCCAACTCATCGACAAAGTTTGAGGTGGGCATTGGGGAGTCCGTGCTCAAAATCCAAAACCCCTTTTTCCCACCACACATCAATACATAAATAAGTCATTTTGCCGTAAATTTTTATTGCTATTATACGGTGCCTCCAAAACCTATTTTCTGCTTTTAGATCAAGTGTCACCGGATGCACTACAGCGTTCGATGGACTTCGCGGTGAATCATTTAAATCTAGCAATAAGGTTTTTTTCCTCTGGATGCCTTAGCATGGGCGCAGCCCGTTACATGGGGGTCTGGGGGTGTAACCCGCAGCCAGCAAGGCGAGTCCCTAGACTATATAAGCCCATATGTTTAAAATGTTGCGCTCTCGTAAATCAAAATTAAGCACCCATATTTACTACAACCTTGAAATTTGTCGTAAAAATTTCCTTAAAATGTTTCCTATAAAAGAAAATTTAAAACACTTGAATATTTCAATAATAAATTACACATTAAATCACCAATAGGCAAAATATTTACTCGCAAGCAAGCATTAGATGTGTTGTTTAATGGAGATAAGACAATGCCACGTAGAATACTATTGTACGGCGGCGAACATCTGGACCATTGTATTGGGATTTATCGTGAATACTACTTGTTATTTAAGGTTTATGAACATTTATATTTGTTTTGAATTATCTGTACACGATAAAAATTTAGAACAAATAGACTCCTTGCTTTATCTGGGAAGCACTGTCACTGCAACTGGAGAAGCGGAAGTGACGTCAAGAACCGCATTAGAAAAGCAAATGGTGGATTTATCCAGCTGTACCATGTTAGGAAGAACTGGAACATCTCCAGGAAAACGAAGCTACGACTTTTTAATACAATCGTTAAGTCCGTTCTCTACGGTTGTGAAACACACAAGATTAATAAACAACTGCAAGTCTTCATGAATCGCTTCTTAAGACACATTATCAATTAAAGATGACCGGACGTCATATCAAATAATGATCTACGGGAAGTAACAAACCAGCAGCCAATTGAAACACAGGTAAAGGAGAGAAAGTGGCGTTGGTTAGGACACACCCTAATACCCTAAGGAAGCCTACTGGAGCCATTGAGAAGACGACACTTGACTGGAACCCACAAGGATCTCGAAAACGTGGCCATCCGAAGAGGACCTGGAAGGTCTGGGAATGGGATGGAATGAAGTAAAGAAGCTGGCCAACAACAGGACACGATGGAAGTATTTCACGGAAGCCCTATGCTCCAAGAGGAGCGACCGGAATTAATATAATATAATCATTTATATGATTAACACCATAGCGCAACATGGGTTTCAAGTGCAGTGTGTGTATGTGCAAATTAAATTTCAAAACTGGACATTAGTGAAATTATTTGAATCGGAATCAAATGTAACAATGAGAAAATGCTTCACTCGTGAGCGTGGTATGTTTTATTCGTCAAAATAGCTTTTAATCATTAATGTGTCGTATGGGTTTTTGTGATTGACTATGTGTACGAATTTGTCTTATTTACATTGCAAAGATGTATTTTATTTGCATTGCCGAACTATTCACTGAATACGTGAGGCACTTAGGAATTTGTAATTTTCCTGCGCATGTTTGATGTTACTCACTTTGAATTTTTAATAGTATTTAGCGTATTTATGGTTTTTAAAAGGACAAAAACGAAGATCACTGTAATTATATTTTAACCCATATTTTCAATAAGTCATGGTCATGTCTCAAAACGTGTTTGCAGTTGATTGTGAGAATTTGTATCGATTCATTGATTCATTTCAAATGTGTGTTTATATTCTTAGAGAATTAAATTTTAGGCAAAATGCGATAATTTTGCTATGTAAAGGAAGTTATAATTTTTTTATTTCACAACAAATTTATGTACATTTTAAACGTATTCACTATTTCTGACAATATGCCCAACAATAGACTATATTTGTTTTGTTTCACAGAAAACTGTGTTTACTGGCAAGGAATATGCATAGTTCTTTTTATGTGAATATTAATTACAGGATTTTCAAAAAGTACGAAATGAGTGTTTCAGTTCATGTTTCACCGTTTTCGTGAAACAGTAACAATGGCAGTTTATTATCTCTCTTTTATACGTATCATAAGTTAGTAATTGTTGTACTCATTGTATCGTTTGCATGTAGGTGTCCTATTGTTTACTCCTTGAATGCAGTTGGCCTTCAGTATTATCACTCAAAAAATAAATTATCAATATCCAATATAATAATGTTGAGTATTTATTGAGAATTTGTCTCGATCCATAGTTTCATTTCATACGTGTGCGTAAATTCTTTTAGGTTTAATTAGCAATTAGCATGGTATAAATGTAACACATGACTCGAAATTTCATATCATTGATATTTTATCAAAGGACATTGATTTCCAGCCTTGGCAAATTAAGGTGCGAACGATTAATGCAAGAAAGTGAAAAAGGTGTTTCATTAATTGGAGATAATTAAATTAGTGTTGCCTAGCGCAGTGACAAAACAAGTTCGAGAGATAATTTATTTCATTAACCTAGACATTGGTAACTTTGGTATTAATGTACCAAAAGCCTAGAGAAAAATAGTTTAGAATGTTTACGGGACTCAGATCTGAGGGATACATATCTTTATTTGAAAATTATTCATGATAGTAAATACATACATTAAATCAGGGATCTTTTTGTATATTTTTATTGTAATGAATGATACGGTACAAAAAAACTATTTTCTGCTTTTAAATTAAGTGTTACCGGTTGAACTCTGCGTGCGATGGTTACGCGGTGAATTATTTTTATCTAGCAATAAGGATTTTTGCTCTAGATAGCTTGGCACAGTCGCAGTCCTTAAAGGAGAAGGGGAATCGGGCACGGACTGCGTTAGCCAAAATTAATCTAGAAGGTTTCTATTTTTGAACAAATTACGTATTAGTGAGAGTTATATCAACGTATTACTGATAAATGTCATAAACCTTGGATTGAACTTGATAAGAGTCCGTTTGTTACGACGTGAACGAGTTAGGAGTTGTGAACGACAGCGACGTTTGCGGTTCTCAGCGAGCATTCATCTCTTGAGTTTTCTAACGTCTGCGACTCGAGAATGAAACGACTCCACCGCAGTACTGCTGATGGGTGACCGGTTTCGAGTCAGTTGACCAAGTTAACCGACTTGGGCATGACTGCTGTAAGGAAGAGGGAAAATAGTCGTTCCATTCCCCATTAAGTTTTGGGTCAGAATGTCAAAAGATCCTAGTATGTTAATAGTTGGTAGAGGGAACGCCATGGCCTGTGATTTCAATTTCGCTGTATTTGACCTAGAAAATGAAAATATCAAAAGATAAATCCAATTTTGGTCGAAACCACTCCCTATATGCCTACGCGAACGTGCAGCTGGTGATCAGTCCCCGTCGCCTGAATGTGCTTAAATCAACTCAAGATGGCATTGATACTAATCACTTGGAACGGTAACTATTTGAATGAAATTTCTACGATCTCTCCAAAGACCTTCTCGTTTCCCTTTTTGTGATCAATGTAGTTATTAGACAACTAAAAACTTTAGAAGAACATTGGAGATTCTTGTCGCTCCACTCATGAGAGCGTTACTACGAAGACAAAATGTGATCCTTTTTGACATTTTTCTTCTTAAAATCCGTTCTTCTGTTTTAACGATTAAAAATTATTTTTACTAAAAGCTGATGTCTCAGAAAGACTAAAACACTATTTCATATATTTTCATTATCTAGACCTAGTAAACTCGATATTTAATCTTACACCATCAAAACGTAGCCAAATACAAAAACCTGCATTGTCCAGTCAAACGTGAGTATCCGGATGAGAGCAAGGAATGCGGGTAAATTCACACCGAAGATCAGCCTCTTTCTCAGTAATAGGCTTCTGAGTGTCAGGTGCGAAACTGTCTATGTGCATTCGGAATAACACACCCTTCAGGAACAGAATACTTTACCAAAAACTATAACATTCGTCGAAAAATTTCTCTGTGGATATTCCGCAGATTCCTCTTCGAACCTTGACATCATTTCCTCATCTTAAAACAAATACACCAGCATAGAGAACAAAAGTCGCCGGACGCTCCTCGAGAACTATTACGATCCTTTTTGTCTACATGCTTTAGAAAAAGTCTCCGTTCAGTTCACCACCCACAGAGAAAAATACATATACTAGGGTTCACCCATAGTTGCAAAGTAACGTGCTGATGTGAATCAAACAACATCAATGTTCGTTTCAATTTTTTTATTAATGTCACTTCATTCATGTACAGTAGAACCTTCTTCATCCGGACTGAGTGCGGCTGTGATTGGGATAATTGGAAATTCGGATGATGAAAATAAACTAAATTGAATATATTGAGAAACACTTGAATATTCTACATGAATATTGAGCATCAAAAATATCCACAAAATACGAAGTATTAAAAGAACGCGTAGATTGTGGTTCACAAGACAACGTAATTGTAATTGGTTCTCGGTCACGCACTCTCTCTGCCATGTCAAATAAATACTTTAGGTCACTGGGAATAAATGCCACATATTGTAATGTTTCAAGAAAATGTATGGAATTACACATAATCGACGTTTTCATAATATAGGTCACACACAAACTGCGGCATTTAAAGCTTTTCTTAAACTGTAGAGTAAAATTGTAAGAAGAAAAAAAAATTTTTATAATTAATTTACTCACAGCCTTTCACTTCTTCCGTGATGGTTCTGAGAGAGTCGATGGAGATGCGCCGGAAACCCATCTCGTAGACTAAGCACGAGACCGTCTTCCCCAGCCACGTGTCCCTTGATGCCTGCTTCCTCCTCTTGAGTTTGCTCTTCCTCCGCGCGTCCACGTCCACTGACGTCTCTAAGCGACCCACGATCTTCCCCACGCCTTCGAACAAAGAGCACACCAATGAACTCTACGCACGCTCTTTGCGCGCGAGCCAACCGCAGCATGCAGGGTCACCTGGCTTCAGAAGACTGGCGTCGTCTTTCGCTGTCGCAGCCTGCTGGACGGGGCTCGCTGCCGATTTGGGCGATTCCGAAGGCTGC
The DNA here is from genome assembly GCA_002313205.1 of Laupala kohalensis. Lineage (NCBI taxonomy): Eukaryota > Metazoa > Arthropoda > Insecta > Orthoptera > Trigonidiidae > Laupala > Laupala kohalensis. The sequence goes on along the minus strand of NNCF01126704.1, from coordinate 725,212 downwards.
GTGTCCTGAATGGTCAGGGGAGGGCTGGGATTAGTGGATTCGGGATGAGGTGTTTCTTCACAAAGAGAAAGAACACAGGACGCTTCCAGGATTAGAACACAAAGGGAATAGCATTTGATAATACATCGGTTTTTGTTCCCTTCGGTTAGAGTCGGTTTCGGTTTTCGGGTAAAATTTGTTTCAGTTTTCGTAGGTTTCTTCGGACAGTTAGCGTGAGAACGTGACCTCGCTGCTAATTTAATGAAAAAGGGAAAAAATTCACTCAGGCAAAGGAGTCAAAGACTATGTCTGCAACTTCTTTAATGTGAATGACTCGCCTTATTTTAGCAAATATTTAAAAAGCGGCAGAAACAGACCTCTTTGGAAAAAAGACTTGCGGGTGTGACGTGGGCCCTCTAACTCTCCAGCTGGCCCTAGTGCCAAAAGACCAAGAGGGTAAGTGACCCGAGATAGTGCCTTGCTACCAAATTTCTTATATAAGTGAATTATTCAATGTTCATTTATTCTTCATGTTAGTTTTTTACAATAATTTTATATTTATTTCTTATTTTTTAGTATTAAACACTATATTTATATTCTTTATAAAATGTTTTATTGCATTTATTTTGGTGGATCTAGAACGAATGAAATGAATTTACGTTGGGTTATACGGAAATAAATATGGGTTGTCTGTTTGTGATATTGCCGATTGTTTGGCACGGGCTATCGACAAAAAACTCACTTCATGTGACGTTTTTGGTTGTTCGTTTTTATCATGTATGATCTGTATTAGTGTAATGCCCAGTGACAATCGTGATAATCAACTAATTATATATTATTGTTAGTCATGAAGTAAACTATAAACTATGAATTACTTTAGTTCTTCGTGAATTTCAACTGCATTGTTTTACTCTACATCATTATTTTATTACATTATCAATTTATTGCACCAATCATTGATATTATACATCTCCAGTCATTACTATGACCATTAGTAAAATGCACTTAAAATGTAATGATAATCTTGATAATACTGAAAACTCATAATCCGAAATGTATTTTAATAAAGTTCACGAAAACATATGAGAGAGGACACATGTGAACAGTTTGAATTTCCCGCCACATAACAAATCATTTTAGTTCAATTTTAGTTCATAGGACAGTTCTATTGTAATACCTTCCTCAGTAAATTTTGGTGTAGATTAAATTCACAGTTTCTGAATTAAAAAGATTAAATTGTTTTCATGGACCAATGATAAAAATTTGATGTCCACTTTAACTTACAAAGTTTCTTTTGATCAATGTTTCTTACAACATATGGTATTTACATCGAAACAGCGACATTTAAGCTGCATTGAAATAAATAGAAGATATCTAATATCTTAACCAATAATATGTCATGAGAGGATAGGTCTTGATACTACCTGGGGCTAACGTGCACGAGTATTTTTTAATTTAAGTAATATATCGTGAAATTTTTACTTGGAAGCCAACAGAATTTTATATTATGGAAAGTACGGAGATAATGAGTTCAATATCTGTACTGCGCTGGGTGCCTTTGGGATGAGAAAGGTTGGGTCGCGTAGGTAGCCAGGGATTTCCAATCTGTCAACCCTCGCCGAAGGAAAACTGTGCTTCGTTCACAAAACGCCCCAGCCGGTCAGTGGACCAGCCACGGGGTAATGTCTCAATATGCGGTACCTCATGAGAACCTATGCTTTACAGAGCACTCAGCTAGTGAACGGGACCACACAGTGCCAAGGCTATGGCAATATGGCGGGCCTAACTTAGATTATTGCTCTCCACGTGGTCACACGCAGTTTGCAACTGCTTCTTTTTGACAATAAAGTTTTATTTTATTTTATAACATTTCTGACTCACTGATAAGCGTGGAAGGAACAATTTTCTGTCGATAAAATGGAAATCGCTTGGTCGATAAAAGACTACAGGAAGAATGTAAAGTTTAATTTTTGACTTTGTTAAGTATCATATTTCTGCATTAAATATTTTTTTAACTATCTGATAGATGTTCTGCTCGTTTGCCACTGTCGCTCCTCTCAAAAAAGAATTGTTTGGTCTAGGAAGGAGATGGTGAAGCTTCCCAGTTCAACAGCACAGGATCCAATAAAGATCACATATAATCCAATAAAGATAAACTCCATGACGGCGATAATAATATTCAGCCAGTTTAAGGTATGTATTGAGAAACCAATCAATAAGTATTGACAGTCGCAAGTGATATTAGGAGTAACCAATTACATCATATAATTGTAACATAATTTGTTTGGAGAACATTTGACGCGTGACAAAAAATGTAGTTAATATTTACGGATGAAGGAAATACCACGTGAGAAGATGGAGAACGATGTGTATTAATGTAATACAAATCAATATGCAGAGTAGTACAACGGGGTAAGTATAATGATATAAGTAGTATAATAAATATTCATGAGCTAATACAATACATGACGCAAAGTAGAGTGGATGTTTTTGTCATTCAGGAGCCTTATGTCAGCCGAAACAAAGTTGCTTGTATGACAATAGGATATAGAGTTCGTTTTTGAACGCCAAATTAAAGTGACGACAGTAATTGCAAACAGGAAAATTGATGTATTACGAATATGAAAATATTGCAATGAATACGTTATGACAAATATAACAGAAAAGGAGAGATTGACGGGGGTAATCGTAAATGTGGACGTGCGATATGTGCGAAAAGATCGGAGGGAGTTTGATTCGGTAGAAAATAATTCTGAAAATATATAAAGTAAATTATGAGTTGTCTGTGGTGACTGGAATGCCAGATCGCTCATGTGGGGAGATAGTTTGTTGAATAAGAGAGGAAAACAGTTAGAAACATTGATTTTGAAAAGTCAGATGACGATTGTAAATGTATTTGGAAAAGAAACATTTAAAACTAGAAATGGATCTGTTTTTATATATTACGATGCAGAATAAGAGTAAAAGTACCAAAATAGCGATTAACAAATAGGATGAAAAGGTAGAGAGTGACTACAAAATGATTAGCTTCACTTTGGAGAAGACAGGAAAAGAAGGAGATAGACAGGAGACAACAGGAAAATAAATAAATTTTATCAGAATAAATTGGGAGGGGTATGAGAAGGAGCACGAAAAGGATATCATGTATTGCGCTATGGAAAGATATGAGGATTTAGATGGACGAGCAGAAATCTTGCTAATGCTGAAACTAAAAACAATTGTCAAATATTGTCGGAAAATAGGAGAGGGGTATAGGATCGGACACAGTTGGTGGGACGATCAATTAACGGGGTTGAAAAGGAAAATAAATTGTCAACGGCGGAAGAGACAGAAGGAGCATATGCATGAGATACTTAAGAAGGAGTGAGATGAAGAATGTAGAAAGATAAGGAAATAATATAAAAGGAAAATTCAGGAAAAGAAGTTACTGAGTTGGCGGATGTTTGGGAAGAAAGCATGTACACCATTGTCATTATCTTATTTTATAGGGAGAGAAAAGCTGAAAATGAAGGTGTATGGGGCAATGTTGAGGGGAAAGGGGAACGGACTGAAGGATGGGCCAGGAAATGTGCTTCTGGGTGAATTATTATCTAAAGGAGGGAATAATTATTTGCATGCTGTTTGTAATGTAGAGATCATGATCTTATCAGAGATAGTAATGGAGGAAAATATGCGAATAAGAATAAAGAAATTTAAAAGAAACAAAAGTGCTGAATATGACAACATAAGTAAAGAAATGATATAAAAGATGGAGAGAATATGTATAAAAGATGTAATGAATCTATTTAACGTTTGCTACTCATACGGCTATTATCCAAAGGCATGAAAAGTGGGAATATTCAAATTATGTCTGAAGGGAGCGGATAGAGACAGAACAAAATGTAAGTCTTATCAGTCTATAACTTTGTTGCCAGTGTTAGGAAAATTACTGGATAGAATCATTGCCGATGCATTGATTAGTGCACGAAATGAACAAAACTTCAGCAAGTTGCAATTCGGATTCGTTAAAGGGCGGGGGACAGAAGACGCTGCTACTGAATTGGTTCGACGAATAAAGAACGACCTAAAATGTATGTACTGTTAATATCTATTGTCTTCGAAACTGCATTTGATTGTGTAGACTGGGGGGAGTTACTACAACGTTTGTAAAAGTTAAGCATAACGGATAACCAGAGGCGATTAATAAGATTGTATTTTGATGAACGACATATGGTACTGGAAGAAGGGACACACATATTAATACGGAAGATAGATAGGGGATGTTCCCAAGGGAGTATCATAGGGTCTGTATACTGGAATGTTTTGTTAAGTGTGTTACAACTAGATTTGGAAAATGATGGAGATGAAATTATCGAGTATGCAGATGACGTTATGTTGTTAGTGTACGTAACTAGTAGGAAGGAGATCGAAGAAAAAGGGGAGATACTCATGGCAAAATTTATAGAAAAGACAACACAATAGAAATTGCCTATTTCAAGAGCAAGGACAAAAATAATGGTAATTGGGATGGCGTACAATAGGACGAGGCACGCTATAGAGAAAATAGGGGACTGGCGACTTCAACTCGAACGACAGTTAAAATATCTAGGAGTAATACTGGACGCGAGACTTACATTCACAAATCATATAGAGTATATTACTGCTAGGCTTCGAAAAGTAAATTCTAGTCTGCAACGGGTAGGAATGGACAAATTTACTATCGGTAAAATAGAAATGAAATGTTTGCATAAGAGAGTTTTACTATTAATAATTGGTTATTTTGTGTGTGTGTGGTGGGAAAGGGTAAATTTAATACATGTTTAAAGAAGACTTAGTAATTTGCAAAGTTTGTGTGTGGGACATTGGAGTGGAGGGTATACAAGTATTACTATGATGGCATAGCAAGTACTTTTGGGATTGCTACCCTTGGACTTGGAACTTCACAAACAGGCGTTGCGAAACAAGATGAGGCGAGGACAAACAATGGATCTGGATGGACAAGTGATGAACAAAGTCATGCACCATTGGAGTAAACCAGTTACAGACAAGCTTATCATTTGCTGGCAGATACGATGGGAGGTGGCTACAGAGGGTAGGGGATTATTCAAATTTATTAAAGATGTCACATTTTCTGAGAAGAGTAAATAGTGGTTTAGACCAAGCGGAGGACTGATACAAATATAAACTGGACAGGGTGACTTCAATAGTTTTCTCAAGAAAATGAAATTAAAGGACAGTGACATGTGTATTTGTGGACGAGACAATGAAACTGTTGACCATGAAATTCATGAGTGTGAAATACATGATGTAGAACAAGGATGGTGGATTTGAGTAATGAAGAGGCTTGGAAACTTGACACCTGACAATTGGAAGAAATATATAGGAGTTAAAACTACATATTATATTATGGAGAATTATGCAAATATAATGTTGAGTATAAGGAGAGCAAAGAAAATAGAAATGGATAAATAGATAGCAGATGTACCTTCCTTGTGCTGGGGATGTCAGTTTTTCAGCGACGTTTCCATGAGCAGCTTAGAAGAGACATAAAGATGCCGCAGAAACCAAAAGAAGAAGGAAAATATGAAAATAATATTGTTGCAAATCTGATGTATGTAATAAAACCCAGACCCTGCAATAGCTTACAGCTGAGGAACAGGGATTTATGAGTTTTATAAAAATGTTTAAGAAATGTAATGTAAAAATGTTTTATGAATAAAATGTTTATTTAATAACACGGCGTAGTATTGAAATTTTTAAAAATGTGTTAATATTTTAATTCTCTAAATTCATGCTTAATAGTTATGAATAAAATTAAATGAGAGAATTCATATGTTTGCTAGAAGTAGTGAAAATGATATTTTTTTTGTGTACTTGGTCATCTAAGTTCTGCTTATATTTACTTTCTTGTATTTGCATTGATACACTGAAAAAGCGTTTTTTTTCAAACTCGTGGTCTTCATCCTCCTGTTTCGGTATAGATATTGGGAAATCCTGCCCTGTATTTCTATGGAGTGTCATCTAAGATTGTGGCTAATTATGGGTGAGACATTTATGAAAATTATTTTTCTTTTTACAGACTTATTCTCCTGATTGGTCAGGAATGCTGGAGATATCCTGCTGCAGCAGAAATGCAACGAATTATCACGAAGGACAAGCGAGAGCAGCCTACAAAGGGAAAAATAAAGATTTCAATTTTGAAAGAAAATAATTTGAAATAAATTTTATTTTGGAAAACTTGGATTAATTTTTACAGACATAAAATCTTTAATGGGATTCCATTGTAGAAAATCATCGTATATATTTGAAATATAGAAAAAAAATTTAAGTGTTAATTCATAATTAATTGCTGCCACAAAGTATGGAGGAAACAATAATGAAAAATATATAAGTAGTAAAATTTGAAGTGTGAATTGAAATCATTTCAATTAAACCCCATTTTCATTACATGTAACATTACACTGAATTATATATTTGTATATAGATAATATATTTGATTTATTAAAATATTAATTTTAACATAAATGGATAGAGAACTAATTTTGAATGTCTTTATAAATTCAAGATTCGACCAACGAAATCTCTTTTGAGAATTTCCTGTCGCATAACGTACGGCCACCACGAGTTGTTCATCGCCGACAGAGATGCATTTCTGTTAGATAAAAACATTCATGTTCAAAGAAAAGAAATATACAATTATTATTTAAGTAAAAATTTGTACACTAAAGATAATATATGATACTCAATATATGTTACCTCAACTACAAACCTAACCTAAAATTTTTTTTTCTTCTTTACTTCATCATTTGCATATCAAGATTTTGATACACAATAAAAACAATTACATTCACTTATCAGAGGTATATTCCTAATACGATACAATTATATTAGATAAGGAGAGTGCTGATGATTTACTGAGATGAAACCTTACAACAAAATTGCATCCTTCGTCTTTAGAAAGAAAACAGCGTTTCGGACGAGAAAAAAGAGAACAATGCTTTCCTTTTCTGCAGCTCGTTGATACGAAGTATAAACCCGAATAGAATAGAGCCCGAATAACAGCTATCTAATCAGATTAGGGAAAATTATTACGTGCACGGCTGAGGTAATAATAATTATCGGAAAGAATGTACAAAGGTTTACAATTGTACCACATTTATAGAATTCGTATATAAAGAGATAATTTCTTTCCTTTTTATCCTTAAATTGCTAAGTTGTATTTATTAATTTTGGTCGCAATAATGTCAGTAACTCATAATAATTTTTCCTGGAACGTTTTCTGTTTTTTTCCTGTTCAACTTAAGTAACTTTCTCATCACATGCTTTTGCATGATTCGTCATAGATGAAGCCAGTTTGAATTAAAGTATTGAAGGAAAATATAGACTATGTGAGAGACCATTTTATATAGAAGAATTGAATAATATGTATTGACTGTATGAGTGCTTATTTCATAGTGTCTGCAAGATTTAACGCCTCGAACGATTGACCTCGTCATGGAGTATGAAGGTACTCAATTCCTTTCCTTTTAATCAGAGAGCTTCATTAATCAGTTCCTACTCTAAATTTCTGTTCAGAAGACAAGGTGTTCGCTATCTAATTTTCTAGATATCTAGACAGTGGTACCTTCAGAGCTTAAGGATCTTGTTTCACAAATAAAACGAATGCAACTTTTAACAAGTGATTGAAGATCCGTTCTCCAAACTGCAGAGCGCAGCTCTCGACTCTTTTTGTCAGTAACCAAATAGAATTATAACTTGGCAAACCAATGAAATGACTGAGTCCCCACCGGGAATTCGTCGAGTCGGTGATAAAATGGTACATAGGTAGGGTACCAGACTAGGCATTTATATGGTATACACCGGACTAGCTTCATAAAGGGTACTGGACTACAAACAGATCTGGCCCCGACTGGGTGTTCACTGGGTGATCTTATGATGGGCACTTACATGAAAATGTGAACGGACCCACGCATGGGAAAAACCTGGCGCGCCACGTTGGGCATTGGAAGGGTTCCCCCAAATTACCTCCGACCGTACATTCACGCGGAGATCTCTTATAGAGCATTCACCCGACAGGGCTTTCCGGAGGCAAGCTGAGTAACAATTCGAACTTAACGAATGGCACAATGTGAAACGGTGTACGCGTGTTTTACGGTTTACTAAAGGCGTAGCGAAGAAAGTTACACGAATGGAGTGCTACAAGAATTCTGAATCGCAAATGTGTGAGGTATAGAGAGAAAAGCTAAAATACCTACATATATATAACCACGTCACGCGTGAGTTCGAGCTCCGTAGAAAGTATATGAAAATAGTGATTTAATTGTGTAATGGTGAATTTCATTGTGTCTAATACTCAAGAGATCTGTACCTCGAATGAGAAGAAGAAATTTTGGTAGAAATTGGCCTATAGGGACCGTAAAATGTAAATTGAAATTTGGTAACAAAAATGGCGATGTATTCGAGTACCAAAAGTATATAGCAACGCGGTTTAATGGGAAAGCAAGTGCCATAAATTTACTTCTGTAGTGTTTACAATGGTTCCTGGAGTATGCTGGCGAAATTTGGTGGGAATCGGATATCATGAAACGCAGCAACTAACTTTGAAAGTTACGATAACACTACGTAAACACAGATTTACGAAATAACAATACAAGAAATCAAGGTAAATTGGTACAGAGTTGCGCCCGAATATAGCTAGGAAATAATGTAGATGCTTGTAGATGCAGCTTCATCTAATAGAAACTTACAAAACAAGCAGTGGCTTCTATTAAAGCTTAAAAAACATACGTTCGTAACGTGTAGAGAACGGTCATAACTAGTGTTTAGTGCCGGTCATAGACAAACCTATGTATGTTGTATATAATCAAACCAGGAGGCCTACAGGTGGGCCAACTTAATTTCTAAGGGAAGTCTTGTGGCGCCCCCTTATCAGCAGTAACCCGAACTACATAGGTGTAAAGTGGGAGTAGCCCAGAAATTTTGGGAAGAGTTACGATTCAGGGTACGAATATAATATAATATATAGAAGGAGTAACCAAGAGACCATACGAAGTTCTATGAAGACAAACAAGAAGAAGCGGCCATTTTGGAAAATAAAAATTCCGAGGAAAATGTTCATTTTAGGTAAAAACGTTATAACTCGAAAGCTAATGGACGGAATGACTTGAAAGAAATAGAAATAGACTTAATAAAGTGAAATAAGGTAATTAACAAGGAAAATCCCAGAAACTATAATATTCACTAAAACTGGAAATAAAAATTTAGAAAAATAATTTGACAAAAAAGTTTCATAGGAATAATCAATAGGAAATAGATATGAGTCTACAGTGCGCAAGAATACATTTTGCAAATATTAAAGGGAAGGCTGGAAAGTACACCGTCATCTTGGAAGAGAACATCACAATAACAATCATAACTACATAACAGAGTGTTTTGGACACGATATGCGAGGAATAATATAGTAAAGGAAAACCAACTTGGTATATAGACAACAAATAGGAGCAAAACGCAGGCAAAATGGAGAATGATACACACGAGAAACAAAGCGGAATGCCGACACCAAAGAGTAGCAACAGTAGCTGTGGAGGAGATTATGAAAGTACAGCAAAAGGTGAAGGTTATGTAATGGAGACGCGGACGAAGAAGTATAAGAAAATTGCCTACGATGATAAGAGTGGAGGGAGCTTCGCTTTCGAAATGTTACAATTAGTCTTTGAGGATGGGAAATTTTGCAAACTACCTGCCAACTCCAGAAAAGATGAAAGACGGAGTTAATTATACATGGAGAGTGGCTGAACAAGCACAGAAGGAGATTAAAGTGCTACGCAGACTGTTGGAAGAGGAGAAGAAAATGGCCGAGGCGAAAAGAGAAGTAGTGAATATTGGAGAAATGTTAAAAAGACACCCGAAGGATTTTGTGGCATTGCTAATATACAGGCATTGGAAAAACAATTGATTGAAGTTATCGATGAAAGTTGGAACATGATACAAGAACGGATGAGAAGTATGCCAATAAGACAATAGAGAAGATAGAGATGACAGAATGCGTTACAAAAGTCAATCGAAATAGTTCAGCTACAGCAAAAAACAATGCTAAATGAAATAAAAATGGTGCAGACAAAAATTGAATCGCATAAAATATTTAGGAAAAATTGCAATCAGCGATAGGTTCAATACAGAGGAAACATACTATGCAGCAGTGAAAAGAAAAGACGGAAAGAAAAGATTATGATTATAGGGAAGAAAAACGCTGAAGATGATGTAAACATCAATAAAGAAGTTTTTAATATACTAGATTCTGATAAGGGGACATTGAACATAGAGGAATGTCGCCAGACAAAGGACGGGAATATATTGCTGCGCATAGAGAAAGGGGAAATGTGCGACTGAGTTAATAAAAAGGTAGGAACGAATAAACATTTGCGCCTGGAACAGACGAAACAACTACAACGAAAATTAATTATATATAATATTGAAGAACAAGATGAAGAGGTGTTCCTCGAACGGATAAGAAAGCAGAATTTCGGGACAGAAAAAAACCCAGCAGAAATACGGATATGTACGAAAATTGGGAGAGAATCATGGCGGACAAAGCATTGGGTTATATAGACGAATGGAGATTTCTTTAAGGATAATGCAGCACGGAAAAATATACACGGGGTATGGGTCATACAGGGTCGCAGAATACTTGTATATGGAACCATTACGTTGCTATAAATGCAAACGATATGGCCATAAGGCTAAACATTGCAGAGGAAAACATGAAATTTGTGGACATTGCGAAGGGACCGAACATGATGAAAAGGATTGTAAAGCGGCAAAAGAAAAGGAAATTTGTATAAATTGTAAAAGGAAAAGAGGAGGTTGCAAGGAGTGCGAGGAATACAAACGTATATGTGAAATAATTCGACATAGCAAATTACGATAATTAGAGTGCTGCAGATAAACATGCGAGGCTGAGAACAAGGGATGATGGACTTAGTAAAATTAAGGAAAAATGAAAGGATAGATATATGTGCGGTACAGGAACCGTACCTGAAGAAAAGGAGACTGATATACTTGGCACAACAAATGCGTACTCTTTATAAAATTGGAGGAAAAACAGCTATCATAATATGCAACAATAAGATAGACGTTATAGAATTAAAAGAGTATACTAGCGACAACATGCAAGTACTAAGAATAGCTAAAGAGAGAATAAATATAGTGTTAATAAATATATATGTGCAATACTGATGTAAGCGTTTAACAATCTTCCGGAAATTAGAACATGTGTTGGAGAAACTCAGAGATGCAGAGGTATACATCAGCGGAGACTTTAACGCACGTTCGAACTTATGGGGCGATTGTGTAACCGACAGAAGAGGGAGAGAAATGGAAAAACTAATATTTCAAATGGACTTGAGACTAGTAAATACATAGGGAGTAAATACTTTTCAAACGATAAATGGAAAATTTATAGTGGACTTGACCATGCAAAATAGAACCAACAAAACAACAGCAACAACGTGGCAGACAACGGGAGTGATAGAGAGCAATATTGGGCAATAACATATTATTGAAGAGGTAAACAATAGTACTGAAGAAGCGGAAGGAAACATAAACTACAGGAAAATAAATTGGGGCAGATATATTCGTGTTTAACTCAAAATCCTATATTATATTGTATCCCATTGGTGATGGTTCACCATATTAATATTTTGGTGTAATCACTTAATTTAACACAAGGACTGAGGTTCTTATTATTATTCATTATCTTGATTTCTTAATGTAATCACTTAATACTGAAGGTAACAGATCGGGTTCAGTCTAACCATATGGCAAACTTATTAAACATTATATTTATCCAGTTCTGATATTATGATTCACTATAACCCTGAAGTCATCTCCAAGTAGGGACGATTCCGGTCTGACTCTACCAAAATATATGAGGACTATCCCTATCCACTGAAAGCTCCTTAAGGGTTAACGGGAAGACATTTATAAGGCTTTGCGACATGCATATAACATGTTGGCAGGACACTGGAATTACATTAATAAGAGAAATATTGCAAGGAACAGACACGCAAAAGATGACAATACGACATCCCTGATGAAAATGAACACATCGAAATAACACTACAAGAGCTAACAAATATTGTCAAACGGCTCAAGGGAAAGAAAAGTCCAGGGTACGACAACGTGACCAACGAGATGATAAAAAATGTATATGAGACACATAAGGATGAAATACACGAAATATGTAATTTTTGTTACGGCATAGGTTATTAACCAAGAGCGTGAATGATCGGCCTACTGAAACTGTTTAAGAAACCGGGGAATAGGGACCCACTCCTGTATAAAAGTTATCTACTGCCAGGTATAGGTAAGATACTGGATAGACGGCTAGCAGTAAGGCAGCAAGAAGAACTGACTGGACGCATGAGCGACAACCAATATGGATTCACAAAAGGACGAAGTACCGAAAATGTAGTGGAAGAACTAATAAACCGCATAAAAAATCCGATGAAAAAATAAATATTAGCGGTGTGTATTAATTACGAATGGGCGTTCGACAATGTCCTTTTGGATGTCATAATAAACGAGTTACAGCGTAAAGAAGTGTCGAAAAAATGCAGCAAATAATACGGTCGTATCTTGAGGATAAGCATATTATATTGAACATAGGAAACGAGCGCTTAATACAGAAATTAACACAGGGGTGCCCGCAGGGCAGCCATTTGGGCCCCAATACAATGGAATGTGGTATTAAATATCATACTTGAACTGTTTTAACAAGACAGGATATCGACGATTGCATACACGGACGATGTAGCGCTCCTCATTGAGGGAAGAAACCGAAAAGAATTGGAAGAAGAAAGTAAGCAAATACTAGAAAGATTCGAGAATGCGTGTACAACTATCGTATAATGTAATTACGTATAATGTGTAAAGTGGCACTTTTACCCCATATGACGTATTTCGGAAGTGTATGGCACAGCAGAAGTAAAACACTACATGTAGAAAGACAGATAAGCAGTTACCAAAGGACAAGTTTATTACATTGGAGTGTACTTTACTTTACTTGGAGTGTGTTAACTAAAGCAATTCAAGTTATATTGGGGGTGTTATCCATAGACATTGAAATAGATAAGCACTATTTACGCTATAAGATGCGACGATAAATGAAGATCTGCATAGGGGAGAAAGAAGTACGGATACAAGTTAAATGATGGAAAAATAAAATAGGAAGAGAACTGACGAAGTGTTGGCAAATCCGATGGGATAATGTACACGACATGCATATAGGTTCATTGGAGATGTGACATTTAGTCACACTAGCAGAAAGTGGTTCAAACCATCGGGTTCATTACTACAAATAATAACGGAACATGGTGATTTCAACGTGTACAAACAGAAACTGAACTTGATAGACACAGGACGCTGTAAATGCGGACAGGATGACGGGACAGTGAGGCACGCACTACACGATTGTGAATTGACTGGGAACGAGGACACTGGATTAACAAACTGAAAGAAAATAGCATATATTCAGATAGGACTTGGTGAAGATATATCGATACTAAGGAAGTGTATTGTATTACTGAAGAATACGTACAGCAAATAATCTCAATAAGGAAATAAATAAAAGGATACCCGTTAGACATAAGACACCCTTAACTTGGCAAAATAGATTGTTCCATGCCTCTTCGTGGTGGAAACATGACGAGAATCAAATTAAAGACAAAACAGATAAACGAAAGCGAAAAAAAAGAATTAATACAGAGTGGGATGGAGAATAAATTAACAAAGAAAATGAGACTTCAAGAGAAACAAAATTGAGAAAATTATACTCAAGGAACAAAATAATATAAATAACAAACAATAGAAAGAAAGCAAGACAGAAAAGAAATAAAGCTGAGAAAAATAATCCAGGAAGTGGCCTGTTGGTGAAGGAACTGGGGAAAAAATGAAAAATAAATACCTGTAGCTAATAAAGTAGACTATGAAGGGATTCAACCCTGCGAATACCCCGGTTTCTTTCTCAATCTCGTATTTTGTTAATCTTAGAAGTGCATGCAAGAAAGTGGCTTTAGTTTGGTTTTGGGACGGATGACATTCTATTATTATATTATATTATATTATTATTATTATTATTATTATTACTATTTACCATCAAATACTATACAGACCTGCTTGTAAATGATAAAGGTTGGACATATTAATGAACAAAATGTGTAAATGTTGTTCATTTTGCTTCAATTTCCTCTAATAACTCTGGAAGCATTGGTTTCAGAAAACTAGAAACGTGTCCGCTTAGCCTATTAACATTTTGCAAAATCGGATGGTAGCGTTAGATAATGGTATTGGAAAGTAGCTTAAAACAGAAAAATCATAAAACAAATAGCTCGNTTTTAAAACCAACAATTCCCCCCATAAAATTCTTTTGTTCCCACTAAAACACCCGTGCCAAAGTGGTGTATACAAACTTTCATGTGAAGACACACACATATTAGTCTGCACATAACAGACAGAGATAGTAGTTCATTACATGCATCTCTGAACACATACACCCATGAAAAAACAACCCAAACAAATCACATTTCGCCACTAATCTCATACAAACTCACATTCAGCACTGACACCAATATCTCCATTCTGGAAATAGGAAAAAGATTTTGGTACAGGGTAAAATTAGAACAATTACGCATCTTATGCAATTCCAGACCAAACCATCTTTTAAATGAACAAATCAATCTCTCTCCTTCTCCCCTGATCCCGTTGGCAATGGATAGTAGTTTGGCAACGTAGATTTTCCTTGAAATCCACTCAGCAACACGACCCGTACCCCCGCTTCCAACGGATGTCGCGACAAAATCAGAAAGACCCAAAATCCAGTAGTGACAAAACCCCAAAAGTCAGGTAAAAACCCCTTCCGGCTTATCTCCAGTGAGGAGTGGGAGGGGTGAAGTAATTAGTCTTACTCAGCTGTTATATTCATTTTCTATTCAGAACTCCCAGTACAAGTTCCTAAATAAATAACAATTAATCTCACATATCTAAGTGACGTATAATTTTTCTCGTCTAAGATACACGAGTAAAATAAAACTCGAATCACATTTCTACAATGCTTAGTTACTGAGATAATCGACAAGTTACTGGGACTATCTTGTGTACTCCCGACAATGTTAACTCTTCATTCGTGTTTCACACGTTTTGTTCGTTTATAAGAAAACATTAAATAGATAGTATTTGTATTATTATTGAATATTAATTTTTACAAATTTTTCAAGAAAATTTACCATCAAAAACCTTAATTCTGAAGGGTTTTCCGACAGTATATCAGCAGAAAAATTTAGTGCAATGAACTCTAAATATATGTCCACTCTTTAATTATAACCGAAAGTAATATAACTCCACGGCATAGCCGGCAGTACAAGTGTAATTCATTAACTACTTTAACTTTCAGAATACTCTCAATAACTTTCCTAGAGTTGTTCTCCCGATACAAAAATGAAATACATTATCCCTGGTAAAAGATTTCATCGCGAGCATAACATAAATAATGGTAACATCCTTTGTTTTAAGATTTAAAATAATTAATAGTTTTATTTCTCGTTTAACCATTCAAACCCTCCTACAATCATTGGTTTCATGTCAATTAAGGGTTAAATGAGGTACTTCAACTCGGCGTCGAACACTGTAGCACTTCGAAGACTGATGTTTTGTTCCAGATAGAACAGCGTTTTTATAGATTTCTTCCCAGCGTTCGTCTACTTAAGAACGGTAACACTATATTAAAAGGTGGTTTAACTTTTCGGGAACTGGGATTCAAATTTTGGGTTGTTCGTCAATCTCACATGAGTATAATGAGCGGTCACTTAATAATGTAAAATTATTAGTTAATTTAACAGCAATATGAACTAGAACTTTGACTTGGGAATAAAGGAAAAAATTGACCACAACGGATAAGGAAAGTCGGGACTATCCACCTGAATATCTCTATACCAGTGTAACTAATTTCTTTGCTGCGTTTGTGCTTTGAATGGTAACTCAACCTTTAAAAAAAGAGAGAATGCTATCTAAGTAACGGGACGTCCTAGAAGTGTGATTCAAATTATGTTTTATTCGTTTATCTCATACGAGAAAAACGAGTCGTCACTTAATAATGTAAGATTGATGGTTCATTTCATAGCAATATGTACTAGGACTTAGAACGTGGTAATAAAGGGAAACAATGACAACAATAGATGAGGAAAGGTGGGACTACCTGTTAGTGACCCTTCGGAGGGTATTTTCCTCGACACAGGTAAAGGGATTTGGGGTTTTGTCACACATTTGGTCGTTTCGGGTTATGTCACTTTCAGTTTTTGTCACAGATCCTCCCCCCCAATACATTCAAGTACAAAAGAACCCATCCGGCATGTTCCCATTGCATTTTTCGGACAGAAATTTCCGACCTTCAGGTAAGAGGTTCAACTCACTGTTTTCCTTAAAGCTTTGTTCCATATTCAGAGAAAAAAATTAAAGTCATAATATTTGTTTAGTTTATCCTGAATCATGTATCGAATTACTATGCCTCTGTCAATATTTATCTTGTTAATTTTAATTGTTTTATTATTATTATATCTTTTTTATTTTCTTGTACGTTCACTGATAATGACGTCAAGAACAAGTTTTGAAATACATTAATTGGTTACCATGACAAAACATGAAAATTTCATTACTGTAAAGACGTCTCATAGTTGGACGTCTGGTGATCGGGGGAGACGCCAGGGAGTTGCACCGGATTCGCTCACTCTGTGTCATTTCAGCAAGCTACCCAGGAGTATAAATCAATGGTTAGCACTTGCCTTACCTTGCAATTACTATCTCGATTGTTTTTGACTCTGATATCTGGCAGAGTTAATTATATTGTTATTATGAACAATTTTAATATTCGCTATGATAATCAATGTTTTTAGTTCAGTGAAATCAGATTTTGTTACTTGAAATCAACATTTATGCTTTGTTTTCAAAAATCTCAACAAACCCACGAATATATCGTACAACAAATTCAAGAAAATACGGTTAGTTTTAACACTTTAATTTTTGCTTTTCTGAAATACAATTTTTTAAATAATTTGTTTCGACACTACAGGTTTAGCACGTTCAAACGAGAATATCATAAGCAGAACTCCAGTCGCTAAACCGAAACCATTCGCTACAGAATGTATTTGGTTGCAAAGATATACACACCGCGTACCCTTCTGTCTGCAATATTTCACGATTGTGAAGTTTGCGGAACCACCATTATAAATACAAAAACCAACAACAAAATCATTTCTTGCAAATTAGTTCCTTTAGTTGTAAAAATAAAAAAAAATATTGTTTTTCACTTATGCTCAAATATCGAGTGTTTTCGCTAATTTCACATTAAAGTTATAAAACACGTTAAAAATTAAAAGAAAGTAAGTTTTATTATTTTGTTTTTCTTTGAACTGTTCACAAATTAACCAAGAAAATTGAACTTTTGAAATGAAGAACACAAATGCATTTATTCTTGCATTATACATAGAAAGTGACGATGTCAAACGAACATCAGAAAATAATTACATACATTTTCCTGAGCTGAAATTGGTTTCCTACTAATGGGATGTAATATTCACAATACGATGAAAATCCAAGTCGTCTCTCTGCAATCATAAATGAATATTTTTTTAATTATTTTAAATTAAAATAGCAATGAGCAAGTGTAGCTCAGCGTTTACAATACTCTGAATGCATCTCAATGGCACAAAGATGGCGGTTGCGTATGCCTGTCTTTATGGAGTTCTAAATACCTGTCCACGTTTGTTTACTTTCTCATATACGTAGTATATAAAAAGAATTGTAATCGTGAAACGAGATTTTGACGGAAATATTCGTTTTGGTGATCCCTAATTCTGAAAAAGTGGTTTTTTTGTACGCAGCGATTCTGAGTAAACCGATGAATCAATTTAATTCACATTTCGTATTTACGGTAGAATGGAATTAAACCGATGAATCAATTTAATTCACATTTTTTTACTTTAAAACAAAGGGTACTTCACATGTTTATGGCGTGATGTTTGAATATGTCGAATCACGGGTGTGCAAAGAGTGTAGTGAACTAGATATGACATGTGTTTACGTGATAACTTTACGTCCGGTGATTTCGGGAATTTTGTTTGTTGAAGTTTACGTATCAGATGTTTCGACTACCGCTTTTTGCTGATTGTTGAGGTTGCTACGGTCGGGAAGATAGAGTGTAATTTTTTCAATAGTGTCAGAGAAGTGCTACGCTCCTCACAAACGGGTTCATCATCAAGTAACATGAGATACCGATGAGCGTCAGGACAATGCGAAGGCGGGTCAGCAAGACCTCCTCACGCCTTGCTGACCTACAGGAACTGCTCCATGACTTAATAGAGGATTTGGTTTCCAAACCTTTATAGATATAAAAAGGTGAACCCTTTTCAAAACTTCCATTTACTCTGGATAAAAGTATTCTCGTAAGGAATGCTCTGTAACGTTTCCTTATTTTCCCCTGAAGCTGGAGGGCTGTGAACCCTCGGCCGCTTCGAAGTCGTTTGGGTGTGATACACACCTTGCGGCACATCCATTTTGCAAGGTGGGGCTATCGAGACATCTGGGATTTGGTACCACGAGTTCGGAGGAAAAATATGTCTGTTGAAGTGGGGCCCCCGCATCACGCTACTAAGCCTTATACAACTGAGGTTCGGCAGTTGCCCCAGAGGTTTCTGCTAGCGAGTGTTTACCCTCAACATCCATTCACCTCAGCGGCGCTTAACACACCTTAAGATTGAGGGATTTTTTTTATAGAGGTTTAATCGTTTCTCGCGATCCGGCCGATGAAGGCAAGATCTCCGCTCCTTGCAACACCCAATTTTCCACCTTCGCCAACGGAGGTCGCTGAAGCATGTCCAAAGCATACGGTGTCTGAGGACTGGTGACGCAGTACCAGTTTGCAGCTCGAGGTTGTGGATTTGCCAGACCCATACTCAATCGGAATTGAATCCCCTGCGCGGGCCACCACACGAGGAATTTTGGTGTAACATAATATAAAAACAATTATAAAGTAAAAGCAAACTTTGTAAATAGTAATACAATGATAAGTAATTACACATTTAAATTTGTATATATCTGTTCTTTTAAAATTATTTTACATTATAAGTTGAGAGAACATTTTCGTTTTTATCTTTTTCATTCTTTCCAACCCAATCAAAAACGTTTCTTGATTTACGTATTGTCGCATTGTAAGTGTAGCTTAATATTGAAGTATATTTGCTGGCATCTCTTCTGCATGTTACTCGTAAGGAATTCGCACTTTCTGTGCAGTTTACAAAAACGGATATTTCTTCACAACATTTGAAAAATTTCCTTCGCAATTTTCTACTATAAGCCAAATCCACAGTTTTGGTTGTATTGAACACTTCTATATTTTACATTAACGAGTTCGACTTTGTTTTAATTAAAAATACAATCTGTAGAAAAGGTCTAAATTCAAACTTGACTTGCAATTTTTTTAGAAGATGTCTACATAGAAAACCATTGAAATAATAAATAATGCTGTCTCGAAATTCTGCTTTCTTATATTTATATATAAAGATAGTATCACACTATGGTAGTGTCTGAATAAAAAGAGTATTCGGTGAGTAAATATATTCGGATGAAGAAACACGTTATTGTCATACATTCGAAACATTCTTTTCATATATCAACACATTTTGACAAGCAACTACAAAACTACCTTATAATATTCTTCCATTTTCATCAAGCTTTACAAGTGAAGAAATTGTTTTTTTGGGAAATTTTATATCTTTTGTCAGGAAAATAGTATATTAATTTATTTCATTTATGAAAAAAGGTACCTAGAACAATTCAGAAACGCGCAAGGAAAAGCGTTATCTCTTGGTTGCGTGTTTTTTCAATAGTACCTTTATAACCACGTCTCTGTTCTTATCAAAAGCACTGCACTCTTTACGAAGTGAGATGTAAAATGCTTCTCTCAAATGAAATCTATTGATCTATCTTTTGTATCTTTTGTTTGATTTATCAGTTTGTATTTTCTGAGAATCATTCGCTAACCATCCTGTAATAATTTTGAATCTCTCGGTACTTGAATTAAACCAACATTTTCTGTACTATAACGAAATATAAATTTGTTGTTGGAGTCATAGCTGCAGGCCGCGCACTCTAAGGCTCTGTCTCCACATAGCGTTTCCGAAACTCGGTACGGCGGTTCGAAGCCAACGTAGCATGTATATTTAAATGGGACCGTCTCCACATTCAGCGTTGCTTATTTTCCCCTCCCGTTGGTCATTTGCACAGCCGTCCTGCTGCGTTGGCTACGGGCGGCACGTCGTGAAGAAATAAGAGTATAACGCCCAGTATCTTGGGACACAGTCCCCACATTGCGGACATGCAAAGCTGGTGCCACGTGACCTTGAGTCGCTTCCTAGACATTAAAACAAATCAGAACGAAAGAACAGGAGTGAAGTGAGAAGTCCGCCTATTCAAATGCTTTTTGATTCATCTGGGACGTAATTGAATGATTGATTTCATTTTTTAGTAAATAATTTCGTAATTTTGTCAAATTAGATGGAGATAATTTTCTGGGTTTAAAGAATTTACCTTTTTGGTCCTTTACAATTTATAGTGAATTAATTAAGAACGAATGAAAAATGCGCTCTGTTTCTTAACATTATTTATCCATTTTGAAGATTAGATTACAAAAAGTGTACAATGTACTATGTTCTGTATTGGCTGTAATGCTGAAGTAAAATATTGGTTGTAATGCTGTAAGACGTTTATAAATGTTAAGTAAACATAAATAATGATACTGTTCAAATAATATTACTTATTTCAAATGTACTCTTTGAAATAATTTGTCACGAACTTCCTTTAAAATCTTTCAACACATTTGAATGAATAAAACGGATCTTTTTATTGCAGAAGTCTGTATTCCAAATAATTTTACAAGTAACTTTAATATCTCATTCAATTAATTATATTGTTGCAATTTAATAATATTAGAATTCACTTTTGTAAAACATTGAGAAGACGAATGTAAGTTAACTGTGTTTATTACTGAATACCAGAATGAAATATATTAGTAATACAATTTAGTTGATTTGAAGGTATACAAAATAATGCCCACTGTGACGGTGTTAGGTCGAGCGCCTGAAAGCAGCTGCGACCGTACCTGATGGGCAAAGATCATAGAATGTGATAATGCCCCTCTGTGTCTCCGAACAGTGATTGCACCCACCGCCGTCGTAAAGCCAGGGACTATTATGACTCACGCACTGGTGAACATCGAGTCTCAACACTCTCTCGTCTCAACGTGATCAAGGAAGTTCGTGTGTTTTTTCATTGCACTGCTGTATTGGACGTGACTGTCATATGCTAAAATGCACATTACCGTTGGACGCGATTGTCACCTTTGAGTACCATATCGAACTCTTGAGATCAAGTTGGAACTGTGTATGGCGGCAGAAGGAGGTGAAATGGAGGAATTCATGAGTCAGATCTGAGCGAGGGAGATGAGGAAGGAGGGGGTGGAACATCGGGGGAAAATGTGTGTGGAGAGGGGAGGAGGAATTGTTGCTGTTGAGGTAGGAGCGGAGGGAGGTGGAAGAAGACGAGAAGAAGTGGGCGAAGGGGCAGATGGATGATATGAGGTCAGATGTAAAGCTAAGAGAGAACCTAAGTGTTTCCCAGACGCTATTAGGTGTGAATCGTGCTGGTTAAAGTCCTTGGCAGTCAGATGTGGTTGCAAATTAAAAAAAATGATTTTTGTGTCTGCCAGGTGATTTTTAGGGAGATGTTTGCGAGGCAAATTTCTTGGTTTATTTGTGGAACGTTGAATCATGGAGACAGGCTAGAGAGCCAGTTGGTTTTTGTTGTTCGGAACAGAAAGATTGACAAGGTGAAAAGTATGTCACCGAGATGTTTTTCAAATGTATATGATTAATGACTTGTTGTAGATATATTTTAATGGTAGATTGGCTGTTAATTGAGGTATGTAACTGATTTAAGATGCCCTGATGAAGACACTGATCAGTGTTGAAACGTTGGAGTAAATAAAGTGATGTGTAATATGAGAACTAGTTTTGATCGTCTGTAATATTTAGCAACCGCATACCCTGTTTATTTTATAGAGAGTAGTATGTTTGGGTGCTTAGAGGACGTTTTTAGTTTTTACATGATCAGAAGGGTTGAAATGACCTCCCAAGGTTATGTCATTCTGTCCACTTATGATGATTACTGTGTCCTACTTGATGAGTGTCTTTGTGTAAGTGTTCAGTTCTCGAATAACTTCAGCCAAACGAGCGTTTGGCGTAAAAAAATCAGAGGCAAAGGACCGGTTGGAAAGCAATCCATGAAACCGAGGGACATGTGGCGACCTTGCGAATAGACTAATATGAACAAGTTAGATTTATGCGCGGAAGTGTTGGCTTCATCTTCGGGTAGCACTACTTTTTGTGGTTTTGGGAGGCTATGTTGACCAATGTGTTGTTTGTGAAAAGGTTTAGGTACTGCTCGGGAGGAGATTAAACGAGTACGAGGATTTGGTAAGGGAGGAAATTGGGACATGTCATCTAACACACTAAACCTATTTTGAGTGAAGAGTTGGGATGGTATATGTGTCTTTGGCCAAACCGCGTGACAGTAGTTGGAAGGATGGAGAAATTTCCTAACTGTTGTCCAACCATCGTTCGTGTTCTTGTTGACCTCTTCCAGCGCACTGATTCGTGTGATAATATAATGTACCAAATCACTGTACGCCTTCTGAAGGTCGGTTTTGAATAATAATAATAATAATAATAATAATAATAATAATAATAATAATAAAAGCAGTGTGGTGTCAGGGCCACCTGGAGAATAGCACCACGGGATCTTCCCTTGTCGTCAGAGGTGACTAGTCGGAGCAACTGACTTGTCGCTGTGAGTTTCCTTTCGTTCTTTCACCCTTATATTTTTTCCTTCCCTTACCCACGGGAACCAATGAGTGGATAGAGTAGCTTGGAGGTTCCTGTTACCAATCCGTAGAAATTTCCTTGCCTTATCCTTCCTCAATCCCTCTCTCTTCCTTGGCCGTAGGGTAAAAAGGCAACCCACCATCGATGGTGAGAAAGAGGAAATGCCTCGGAAAGGAGCAGCTGCCTGGGGAGCGCCAGGGCACGTCTAGAGCTGGCGATAGGCGTGACAGTGAGCAAGCCGCCTGTGGCCGGGGAAAAAACGGACGGGACCCGGTCATTTAAGAAGCTACCGCCTGTACAATAGAATCTAACCATTCTCCACCTACAAAAACTTCTGCAAGTGCTTCTCAGGGGAGCAACCCATTATTGCCTGAGATCACTCAAGCGGGCCGAAAACGAGTTCGTATGAAATGGACAATTGAAATAAATACTTTTATCATGCGAACTTACTAAAAAATTACTAAATTAGAAACAGATATGACAGGCTATAGAGATCAATTATACGAAGAGTGTAAAAAGCAGTATCCCAACTTTGAAGTCACAGCCAAGAGGATATCTGATCAAAGAAGAGCTATAGTTAGAAATAACTTAATTGATCCCCAAGTGTTGAACAAAATTAGGGCAAACATTACAATGGAATATGTATGAGAGGTTGTACATGAATCAGATGGAAGTCCAGACGTACCACCAGCTGCACAATCACAAATTGAATCCATTCATGAAAATGAAAACCTTGTAATACAGGATAATTAAAAAGAGCAATTTAAGAATGTGATAAGTGATCAAGTCAAAAGTATGTTTAACAAAGCACAAGTTGAATACAAGAGTATGGACCCAACAAAAAGACCTTACTTACCAAAACAAGGAACATCCTCAAAATTAGCATGTATAGTTCAGGTATTAAATGATACTGTTCTACCCCAGCATTTAGAAGACGACAAAACTTTTGAGGACCTTCATACTCTAGTCTACTGTGATGCAGTTACAACAGTATAGCTAAATGGAGCAAAGATAAAAGAACGGAACAACATCACCAAAAATTGAGAAGAAAAAGTACCCAAGTGGCTCCAAAGAATAAAGAAACAGATTGCGAAATAAAGAGCAGAATTAGCACTTATGTTACTGTACCAAAAGGGGAATCCTAGTAAGAAACTGAAGAGACAAGCTAAAGCTATTGAAAATAAATACAAGGTGCATAGTACTCACAATAAACCTAATCAAACAGGTGTAAGTATTATTGACACACTTAAACAAAAAATTGCTACATATAAATGGAGATTAAATAGGTATACAAGATGTAGTAGAAGGAAAAGAGAGAAAATTATGAAAGAAAATTCTACAGGACACTTAAAAATAATTTCTGTGATGAAAATCAATTTCCACCAAAATATGAAGAAATTACTATGTACTGGTCCTCGATGTGGTCAAATAGTGTACCGTACAAAGAAAATTCAAACTGGATATCAGAGGAAATAGAAGATATGTTACAAGTTGAAAACATGTTGACACCTGAAATCACAGTAGGGGAAGTAAGGATAGTAGTTAATGAAACTCATAACTAAAAAGCCGCAGGTAGCGACAACATACACAATTATTGGTACAAGAAACTAACGTGTACTCACCTCCATCTGGCTTATTTCATCAATGTCTTCTTTCAACGCCCTGAAATGGTACCGTTGTTTATAACAGAAGGTAAAACGTTTTTATTGCCTAAGGGGACATTTCAAATGACCCATCCAAGTACAGACCAATAACCTGCCTGCAGACTGTCTACAAAATAATGACTGCTTGTGTAACACGACTAATAAACGCTCATTTAAGTAAGCAGAACATATTAATTGAAGAACAGGAGGGTTGCAGAAAGGGCATGAAAGGATGCAAGGAGCAACTGGTAGGTGATTCGGTTATTCTCAAAGAAGCTCACCAGAGAAATAGAAGATTGGCTATTAGAAGGCCTTTGATGCGGTACCTCATATGTGATTAATAGATATTCTTAAGATATATAAGATTCACCTTGCTTTGATTGGATTCCTACCACACGTGATGTGGATAACATTTATTCAAATTTATGATGGTAATAGAAATGAAATAAATTCTTAAATTAAGATACAACGGGGGATTTTTCAGGGCGATTCTTTGAGTCCACTTTGGCTTTGCTTGGCATTGAATCCCTTTACTGAATCGTGCCAACATCGGATATCACGTAGGCAACACCCGAAATATCCATCGGGTATCCCATTTATTATATATGGTTGACTTGAAGCTATATGCTCCGTCCTCAATTAAACTTCAACAATTAATACAATTGGTCGAACAGTTTTCAGTGGATATTAATATGAAATTTGGCTTGGAAAAGTGCAGAATCTTTAGCAGTCGTATAGGTAAAGATTTAGTAAACCCTCAGGGAGTTGATACAGTGCAGGGTAAAATTGAGCTAATGATAGAATTTGAGTTTTGCAAGTATCTAGGAGTAGAGCAATCAAAAATGATAGCACATACTGAAATCAAGAGAACTCTTACATCGGAATTTACCACCAGACTGGAGAGAATCTGTAGAACAGAGCTGAATAGTAATAATTTGATAAAGGCCATAAACACATATGTGATATCAATTTAACTTATAAATTTGGGATAATATCTTGGTCGACCACTGATTTGGAGAATCTGCAGAGAAAATTGCGGGTAAAATTGACAAATCATCGGAAACACCACGCAAAATCAAGTAATATGAGAATGACACTTCCAAGAGATGAAGGTGGAAGAGGAATTATAGATATAAAAAACCTACACAACGGGTAGATTGCTCAACTTCGTTCTTATTTTCATGAGAAATCCTCACTGCACGTCAGGATTTGCAGCTCAGACATCAATTACACTCCATTAAACCTATTAGAAGCTAGAAACTTAGACAGTGAAAAATTTCAACAGAAGCAATGAAAATTTTGGAATGGAAGAGCATGGCACTGCACAGAAGACACCCTCATGACCTGAGCAACCCCAATGTCGACAAGAAAGCGTCTAACGCATGGCTCAGACGGTTTTTTTTCTGAAACAGAAGTGTTTGGTATAGCCATTCAGGATCAGGTTATTCCCACTAGGAACTATAACATATATATTATGGAGGATCCCCATATAGAAAATGATAAGTGCAGGAAATGTGGAACTGCTTCTGAAACAATTCAACATATAACCGGAGCTTGTAATATGTTGGCACAAACTGATTATTTACATCGCCATAACCAGGTAGCTAACATAATTCACCAAGCATTAGCTTTAAAGTATTGTCTTATAGAAAATAACACACCTTATTACAAATATGAGGAGGCTGACGTTTTAGAATCCACAAACTTCAAATTATATTATGACAAGTCAATAATCACGGACCGTACAATTCATAACAACAGACCAGACATCGTGCTAAAAGATCAAGTAACAAAGACCACCTATCTGATAGACGTAGCTGTGCCAAACACTCGCAACCTTAAGAAAGCAATTCAGGAAAAATATCAGAAATACTGTGACCTTAAGGCAGAAATACAAAAGATATGGAACATGGACAGAGTTTTCATAGTGCCGGTAGTAATGTCCTCTACAAAAGTCATCCCTATCTCCCTCCACAATAGTATTAGCATGTTAAAATTGCGTAAGACCATTTATGTACAACTTCAGAAAGCTGTTTTATTCAACACATCAAGAATAGTCAGAAATTTTTTAGATAATCCAGAGTGAGTGTGCTTGGTGTAGCCCGTACCTCATTACGACCAGCAGAAATATCTGAGATCCTAAACGGAATATAATAATAACAATAACAATATTTAACTGCAAATGGGCTGATCTTACCCGGTGGCAGACTATAAGGAAATACAATAAAATATACAAAAATACATATTACAGAAAATTGATAGTTACTTTTTGCACATGTTTCGGCGGATGACTCGAGTCTTTGATGTACCCCTTTACCACTTCACGTTACATTTCCCATCCCTCCCTTTCTAGCTTACGCATTTCCCTCTTATCACTTCACTTCACTACCACTATCTTCACATCTACACAAGTGCACCTCTTCTTCCAGAACTTGCGTAATCTTGTGAATAGGTGCAGAGCTCGAAATCTTTTCCACAACTGATGCAGCCATTAAACTCCAGTCTCTAATCGTTCTATTGAAATGAGAATTTTCCAACGTCTATTTTTTGTTTCTTAGTTCTAAATTTTAAAATCTTTTCTACCTATCCGAGAATGATGTTTCAATTTTCCCGTTATATATTTCCATATGGGTTTATTTTCGTAAACATTGAATAAATTGACGGGTCTAAATCGTTTTCTTCGATTTTCTAAAGAATCCAAAATCTCACAATCATTGAAATTTGATATATAATTAACAAATTTGAGTGATTTTTCTGTATTCTTTCAAGGTCTTGTATTTTTCCCCTCTGATAAGGGGAATGCGGTGTTGAATGTGATAGTGTCCATTGTTATGTGTTGTTTAGCAACTTAACAACAAAACCAGATGAGTATACACGAAAACTGACAACTAACACTGATAGTTCAGGAAAAATAAATATTCCACAAAGTAAAAATTCACAAAGAGATGAAATTTGGTACATATCTTAAGGTCATCATTTCAAATGAAATATCAAAAGTCCTTATCAATCTCACATGTGATAAAATTTTATTCGAAGTCAAAGGTCACGAAAAACAGTTTTCGAGAATATCTATTCAGCGATGTGTTTTATCGTAAAAATAACTTGTATAAATTTTATAGATTATAAATTTGCCTACAAAAAACGTTTTTATATATTTTTTTTTCCTCCGAAGCATCATTTGCGAGCTAGCGCGGATTAAAAAAAACGATGAACACTGCATGTCACCCATTATTGCGCACAAGTGCACTCATATGGACTTACACTGCGGAAACTTAATACGCACATTTCTTACACAGTTTTCAGGGTCGCTGGAATTAGTAGTTACGTTCCCGAAGATGTCTAAGTCTGTAATCAACCCTAGGGAAAGGGATGCCATGAAAAATTTATTGAACATGATAGATACCAGTAACGAGTCCACATTTTCGGCGGCACATTCAGCCCTCATGAAAGAAAAACTCCCTTTGGGGGAGGCTGGATAAAAATAAATGAAAACTTATTTTGTAAAATTAGAAAATGACAAATGCATCGGATCCATAGTTTTAGGGTTGTAAAGATTTTTAATCTAGGAATGTCAAGTTCAAGTTTACATCACATTGGGGCACGGTATCCTCCGAGCTGGGGGTGGATAGGACGAGACGTAAAAAGACCGATATTAGGGTCGAGTCCATGGTGTTTGTGTATTCTGAGATGAACAACCTTCTTTCCAATGACATTATGTACTCTTCAGACCCCATGAGGTGCACAACAGTCCTAAAGGTGTAGGTTGGGAAGAGTGTGAAACGAAAAATTATCGATAATGTCTCCTAGGAAAAGATTTTTACGAAAATCCACCCCTATGAGAGTGAAATTTATTTTTTCCAAAAACATTTTTCAATTACATCAGTGGAAATATGGGATTGAGGATACACACCATTACTGTTAATCACACCAATACTATTAATCTACAAACGTTAATGGATAACATACTCACTGAATATCAATGGGAACGTGAGATAGAATAAAGTTGCAGATTTTAAAAAATCACGTGAGCAAAGCCGCGGGGATCTCTTTATTTCTCAGGGAAACAATTAGGATCTGATATCTCTTCAGTCATTAGGTGGGTTGTTAGTAGACATACCGGCTTCTTCTGCACCTATTTGTCTTACAGATACAGCAATACTACTCTTACGAGTGCACCATGTTAATATGTATAGTCACAGATTATTTATTGTCCAAATATTGAGTGTGTCCACTTCTTATTTTGCTGGAAACTGTCAATCTTCATTCCTCGTTCAAATACAACAATTTTACTTTCTGACAAAGGTTACAGACAAATGAAGCAATCTTGTGACATTAAAAAAACAATATTTTCGACACAATCTCAGAACAAGGAATAATTTCAATAAACGTCCGCTCAGTAAGTACATTTGTAAGTACAACTCAGTAAGTTCAGTAAGTACATGTCAGTAAGTTCACTACAAAGAAGCGCTCAGAACTACCCACCCAAGTTTCATTTTAGATCATTCACGTCCTTTATCTAGTACACCAGGCACTTGTCCGAAAAGAACTGGTGAAGAATATATTACTGTCCAAAACGGTGTATTGGGTGGGATAGTCTTCAATGGTGCAAACAGCTTGTTCTCCAAAAGAAGAGACAAAAACGTGCTTCTCGAAATATTGAGTAACGTATTCCGAGGGTGATAGGCAGACAGATATGCAAGCTGGAACAGATATCCTTTACTATTCTTATTTCTTAGTTTTTCTTCTTTGCTGTTAATGGTTTGGAAATGTATTATAATCCCAAAACAAAATAGGAAAAGTAGATGATGAATTTGGAATCTGATTAATCTTAAAATATTTTAATATATATTAACAATACCGAATATTTCTTTGATCCGAACAGACAGAGGTTTATGCCTTCTGGGGATACCACGTTAAAAATACTCTGAGTAATATCGTATTCGAGCATATGAAATTGTTGGTGGGTTAAAAAAGAAATATACTCCTTCGCATGCTAGGTTAGATCGATTTAATTAAAATTTTCAAATGGAGAAAGAGAAAACGAGTCGGTCTCGAGCTTTGACTTCCATTGTTACGGGTCACAAGAATCTCCTTCTTTTCTCTCCTAAGCCAGAAGTTCTGGAACCCATGGTTATTTCGACAAAAGCGACTGTGGCTGAGGGGGCAGGGTGGACAGAACCAGAGTCCATTCCGTCTCCACAAGATTCGCCCATTCCCCAAACCTTGCAATCCTCTTATAACCTCCGACCTTGTCCAGGAAGAGATCTCTGATGTTCGAGGTGGTGTATAGGAGTGAGGTGGGCTGCTGTGGGGACTGGGAGGACGTGGAGTGGGGGTACTTGCCGTCTACTGACACAACGAGAGCTCCACCGACACCTGGATGCAACCCGTTCGGCATCGATGAAGGGTGGGTGGAGCGCCGCCAGGAGGAGTTCTGTCAGGTCGAGGTGATGCGGGTAACACCTACGCCTACTCATGACTCGATGCAGGCCCGCACGGCACTGGTGTGTGGTATGTGGACGTGGGGTTGTCGTCAACAGGGCAGCCGCTACAGAAGGAGGTTCCCGGGCTAGAGCTGACAACCAGCGAGTACCGGAAGCTGCGAGCGACCCGGAGTGCAGTGGAACGCAAGCGTCTCCGGAGATGTCATAAAGCAGCAAAGGAAGTTCGTGTTATCGTGACTTGATTATGGTTGTTGTACATTCCAGACGAAGGACGAGTTGACACCGCCAGGGGGTGAGCATCTCAGTGATTGTTGCCGTCACGTGGTGCGTAACACAGGTAGCGGATACTATGTTTATACCCCACAACGAGGTAGTGGTATCTAACGCGTAGTCTTTGCTGCATATGAACCTCCATATTCCGGAGGCGGAAAGTCCAATTAACGATATTGGAAACCAGACGATGCGATTCAGTGGCCACCTTAAGAATCTTTATCTAGCGGAGTGAGTGTACTTCTTTAATGAAGCAGTATGACGGACGAGTGAAGCAAGGAATCGCACATTTGAAAAATCAATTTAGTTTGCTCTGTCCTTCAAGTAGGGACAGAGGTAAGAGAGGGTTGTTGAACTTTCTGGGGAAAGGATTACATTATTTGGCGGGTACTGCGACGGACAATCAAGTTAAAATCCTAACAGACCAAATTAGACATCTTCAGGATAATATTCGAGATGTTCTAAATGTCCGCGTCACGTTTTTTACCAATGGTTCGGCCACATTAGGGAGACATGACCTGATGTTTTTTAATACCATTGGAGCTTTAGATGTCCTTCAAGATACCTTGAGTGGGGACCATAGTTCTTACTGAGCTAGAATCACATTATAACCAGACAAGATTAGTCTTTGGGGTAGTGCAGGAAGGATATACTGCACTAATGCTATATATTCGGACACTTCAACAGATACTGGAAGGAATAAAAACTAAGATAGCTATTGCAGAGCTGGGTAAGTTCACACGTACCCTTATTCATCCCAGTACGATCCTTCTCATCCTGATCAATGCTTCACGCCATTTTACTGAAGGCATGCAGTTCGTTGGACCATAGCGAGCTGTTGGAAACAGTATACTCAGTAGCGCAGGAACGCGTGCTGAGTCATACGACAGAAAAGACCTTGATATAAGCATGCCACTCCACCAAGGCGAGAGTTTCGCTTATACAGCACTCTGACCTGACCGGCGGTGTTCAGCGACTCCAACAGGAGCGTTGTGCTTACTCCTGACACGATTATCTAGCAGTGTCCCCTGATTCTGCACAATTTTTCCTTCTGAACCACAACTTTGAGGACGATTGCCGGTTGGCATCGGTCACACTTTGTCCACTCTCTTTTCCTCTTTTTTCATATTCCGCCCGCTCGTGCAGTATAGCAGTGTTCCTAAATCAAACTCGGAACGTAAACCTCTATTGCAGTGTCAGCATCGCAAAAACCCCATATGAATTGTTTGCTACGGGCGAAACGCCTGGAAAGTGGTACTATGCTGTCAGTGAGGACGCCGTGGTGAAGATCTCTTGTGTAGGGTATTATTATACACTAAGATGATGGAAACGAGGAAATTTTTTACTCCCTAGCCGGTGTTAAGGTCAGTCTACTGCAAATTTTACCCCCAATTTTCGACGTTTTAAATTATACAGTGCCGACTGTAGTCCCAGAAATGCAATCCTGGAACCTAGGGGAGTTCAACACCCCTAAGTTACAAATAGACGGACTCGCGGACATAGTGTCCGAATTTTTAAACACGCTCGAAGTGCAAAATACTCAAGTTGTTCCGAAAGTGCCGTTGTTCGAAATTAGAAGACATTGGACTCTTTGGACTATATTTTGACAGAGCCTGGACACAGTACATGTATCTAGCTGGGTAGTGTGCGGTATCTCGTGTGTAATAACGCTAATAATAATTGTGTGTGTCTCAAGACGATATTGTGGGAGGAAGAAGGGTGAAAAGCAGTGAACACCATTACCCGTAGTAAATGTGACTCTCGTACACACTAGTGTCCCGTTATTTTCGTATTTGTAATTTTCTGTTTTACTATATTTTGTATCAATTTTTGTATTATATTTTAGTGCGCTAAGCAAAACAGTGAACATTTGTAATTGAATATATACACTTGGTAGGAGAATTTTTATTTTTGTTTGTTTGTTCGTTTTGTTTTTGTAAATATTTGTTTTTCCAAAATTGTTAGCTTTTAGTGCGCTACTCGACATTATTGTACATTGGTATAGGGGTTTGTTTCGGTCGAGATTCTTTATATATTGTACTATATCACGATAATAGAATATATGACAATCTGGTGTCTTCACGACCACCCGGATTTCACCCTACATTTAGGGAAGGGGGAGATGTCGTGAAGACATCTGGCAACTACGGGAATGAGTTCGCATAGCCAGATGAAGTGGGTTAGTGGGTAATGATGTAGAGAGTAATACCATGTATAATCGGGTGGCGATTGGGTCTCGAGGCAGAAGGAACCAGTCACTGCTTGGTAGTTGCATAAGTGTGATACCCCAGTGACTTCTTCTGTCCACCGATCGTCTGGGGGCAGAAGGAACCAGTCACTGCGTGGGAGTTGCATCAGTGTGACATCCCAGTAACCTCCCTCTATTCACCGATCGTCCGAGAGCCGGAAGCTGCGTGAACCAGCGACTGTTCTTCGTTCACCGCATCTCGAGCTAAGCTACGTCATGGCTTTCGTCTACTCCTCTCTGGAAGCCGCTCTGCGCACCTCAGACACGTTGTGAGTATAAAGAAATGTATTGACCTAGCTCTAAGTCTCACTGGAATCTATCATTCCTTCCGCCAACCACCTAGTCCTTTTCCCCGTCATGACTACTCCTATGGTTCGGCTCGGCCAAGCAAATACGAGCCACAGCGGGAAGACCACGACAATACTCAACCTCGTAGATACGGTGGAAAGGAGTACGATTATTGAATAATTTTAAAGTAATATTTCACCAGAACCAACACTTACCAGAGTCACTGGATGCAAATTACGTGACAGTACGTAACATTACAATACTACGTTTCATTGTTAAACTCGGCATAAAAACTATATATATAGGCAATTTTATAATTTATAAAGTTCATAATAACTATTTTTACTATAAAACACATCGCTGAGGAGATATTCTCGAAAAACTGTTTTCATTTGAAATGATGACCTTAAAATGTGTACCAAATTTGAACTCTATGAGAATGTTTGTCGAACTTCACCTTTTTTCTGTCTATTTTTCCCTGGACTATGGATGAATGATATTAGTACGGCGTTTAGTAGTTATAGCGACGAAACTTGGGCAGTGCAACAATGTTGTAGGGTTTCTTTAATAGTTTAATTATTATATTAGTATATAAACCACAACCCCTCGGTGTCCACAGTGTTAGCGTGCTTGCTCATCACTATGTCATCCTGGGTTCGATACCCGGTGGGGTAGAAAAAAATTGTAGCTTTTTATTTCCATGTCTCAGTTCATATAGCTGTCATGTATGTAAAGTTCACCCTCTGCGTCTAACAACCGCAGTTGTAATACTCGGATACAGCACTCTGGATTCTATCTAGACGTTCTTCCTCTGAAAAATTCACGATGTGCCTCGTGAGTAAACTCACACAGAACTGAACACTCGTCATCGTGGTCCTTAGTTGACCGAAACGGAAATACATATATATGCACCATAAAATCTAAATGCACCCTTATGTTTAATATTTGTGCACCAAGAAACTAAATTAATGATTCCGTTTGTATTTACGTAACGTATTTTTGTTACCATCATTACTAAAAAAAATCATTTCTAAAAATATTTCTACCGATGTCAATAACTCGTAACATATATTTTTAAAATGTGTAAGGGAGAAATATATATTTTTTATGTATTGGATTTTCTTTTACGTGTTTGAGCTTACATTTAGCTCACTATCTTCTATTTGATCGCAAAAAAAATATTGTACCGGTAATCCATTGGGATAAAAACAAACATTAGTTCCGAGATTTCCAAGGACCGAATACTGGAGTTATTAAGTAGGGAGATATCACTATTAGTAATTGAATTTCAATAATGTAAAGAAAATTTGTAATGTAGAATGAACTTGGAGGTGCAAGAGTATAGGAATGGATGAACACGAATTGGGTCACACGTAATTACCAGTGAAAAGGGATTGTAAAGGACTGCTAATCCTGCGCATGAGTTGAGCCCCAGCCCTGTTCAGGTAGAGAGATGATGCCATTAAGGAGGCAAGCACGTATGGATGTCCTGCACATGCGCTCAACAAAACTAGAATTAATGAACAACTTTGCTCAAGTGTGTGAAGAAGCAATACATGCGAAGGTGAGAACCTTCATCCGCTTGAGACATATCAATAGAGATTTCATATCAAAACAAAGAGCAAAGAAAGCAAAAATTGCTAGCAATGGTCTTATAATAAAGGCGAGTATTTACTATTAGTTTTAATACACATTACGAGATTGATTAGTAACAATAACTGATATGCTTGTTTATTATTATGTTCATTTCTTTAACTTGTTGATGAAAAAATTCCGTATGTGTATGAATTCTAATTTTATTTTGGGCCAGTTTCTTACTTCATGGACACGATGTCTGTATTAACTCTTTTATTCCTAGTTACACGCAGTCAGTGTTTAATAAAGTTGGGTCCAAGGAAGATGATATATGAAGAAGGATTTACTGTGACATCTACAGTAATCCATTCATCACTGGGACTTCAGACTAGTCCTACGAAATTTCAAATAATACGTTTCAAACATTTGTAAGTAAATGTTTCTTTCATTCCCTGTCAGCAAATTATTATACAAGAATTATCAAAACAAAACATCTTGTAGCTGCATTTCAGCGGTAAATATATTTATTTTTATAAAGTTATAGTTATAAAATATTAATTAAAAATTTGTTTCGCCAACTTCAGGAGCGTAAAAACATGTTTTTCTCTGCACAAATTATTTATAACAAATTGACAAAAATAATAATATTATGTAAGAATTTTTGCGATACCATAAAAATTAAAAATAAAACCACTGGTCTTTGTAATTAAATGAACATTAACCAATTTATTATCGTTTATTTACTTCTAGTTTACAAAAATTTATTTGCCTACCTTAAACCAGAGAACCAGCTTGCTATTTCCCAATAACCAAGTACACCAATCAATAATACGAAAAAAGCATGTTACAAAAATATATATTTTTCAATTGTACCCCCATAGTTTTTTGAAAAAATAACATTAAATGTTTCTAAATGGCAACAATTTAAACAATACAAAATATTTACATACCACAAACGCTAATATCATAAACAAATCTGGGTTATATTTGCATTGTTTTACACTTTTTAAATTTTTAATTTCGTTAAAAAAAAATTTGGCATATTTTATTCTGGGAAACTATGACCAATGAGATATCTATTCAATTTATATCCTTTTTAGCCTTTTGGACATCATTTTTAAAATCCCAGAAGTTCCCGAGGTGTAAAATCGTAGAATCACCTTAGAAAAACTGAAATATCTCAAAGGGGACAGACTTGACGAATTTCAAACTTTAACTAAACGATTTTCACTTGAGTTGTAATAAATCATTAAAATTTGATCACTGAGACCTGGCCGGTTAAAGAGCAATAATTTAAAAAAATTAGATGAACGCAGCTTTAAAAAAATTAAAGAATGTACCATCTAAATAGTATTGTATTATTTACTTCAACTGTACATTTGAGAAACGTATCTTTACTAATGTTTCATTAAATATTTATCGAGAGAAATGTTAATTAAGTAAATACAAAAGTAAAATAGAAAGCAAATGATGAGCAATAAAATCTTCTGGAATCCGCCCAAGGTGAACGAAACCCATTTAAAAGAGTCCATTAACCCGTTTCAATGGGTCCACACACCCTTTCAAACGAGTGCGCCCTTTTTAAAATGTGTTTGCACCCTTTTAAATGGGTCCATGCATGGACTCATTTTATATGAGTCCATACACCCTTTAAGTTGGAACATTAGTTTTATGAGTCCCTTTTATATTTCTTCTTATGGTAAAATATTATTTTTGGTTATGCTATAATACAAACAACAATATATAGAACATAACTTAATAAATAATTGTTTAGCCAGTTTATGGAATAAACAAAGCTTGCAAAATATTTCTTTAGGTTATTTAATATCCTAAGTCTTCTTCCTATTTGCGTCAATTAATCAGCCCTTCTGCGTGTCATAATTTAGTACAGATATTTGAAAAGAAAAAGTAGTCATAAGGAAAAAACAGCCTATTCACAAAAATTAATGTCGGAAACGTATAATAAATTCAAAACCACAAAAGTATTTTGATAACTAGATATATTTATTATTGTTGTTTGTTGCTTTTTCCATAGGTATGATTTCTTCTTCTTGTATTAAATAAA
Organism: Laupala kohalensis; assembly: GCA_002313205.1. Classification (NCBI taxonomy): domain Eukaryota; kingdom Metazoa; phylum Arthropoda; class Insecta; order Orthoptera; family Trigonidiidae; genus Laupala; species Laupala kohalensis. Next base: position 688,736 of record NNCF01126704.1, on the reverse strand, counting down.
CAAATAAAGAGTAGCAAGACTAAATAACAAATATTCTGGAAAGTGATGTTGTGGCACTAGAGAACCGTATATTTTAGACCACAAAAATATGTAGAGATGACAACAAATCAAAAATACCGAAAATATTTGATTTTCAGGTCACCGTAAATTCGTGTAAGCAACATCTTCTGATTTTAACACATTATTAAGTGCAAAATATATTGTGCTTCCAATAACGATATTACCATTATTATAGTAAACTTACTCTAAACGCGTAGTAAAAGAGTGAAATGGATGGCTGATAATAAATTTGCTATTGCGATCGTTCTCCAAAATTATGTTTGCCTTCTAGATCGGTGCATTCTAAAGTGGTTTTATTTCAGGTCATGGAACATGAAATCCTACTAAATAACGAAAGTTTCATCTACGATGACCAACATAAATCCAACCAAGAAATATTCTGAAATTTAAATATAAGTGATGTGGTTGTTTAATTGTGTTTTCTCAGATCAAATCTACATTTAGTAACATTCATGAGTTTGAGAGCAGGGTTTTATAAGTTAAATAAGTCTAAATATTGTATTTGAATCACTTTTTATGAATATATAGGTTTAATTTTTTTAAATTTGTACATTGTTTTGTTTTCCGTTTTTTCCTCATTCTTGTTCGTTCGTTAAAATAACTTCTTACTAAATGACCCTGAATCTGGAATGTTGGAATCTACTAGTTACAATAACTTTATATTTAATTGTGTTTGTTTTATCTCATTAAATACTTCACTGATTTTTTATCCTTACTTTAAAATTCATGTTTAATGTCTAATCAATATGTTTATCTTCACAATTATGAACAATCATGTTGATTCGTAAAAATTTATGTATAGAATACTCCTAAATTACCTTGCTTGCTCCCTGATATTGAAATCAATGAATTCAACGAAATGTCAATAGTAACGAAAGGAAATGGAGAAAATAATGAATTGATATCTGGGACAATGTAAGATACTTAATAAAATGCGATATTAATTGCGATGTTTTATTTTCTGATAATCTTAGATAATGTGTATGAGTACAACTCAATTGTATTTGGAAGACTAAATAAAAGTGATATGTTCCTTTTGTTACATTTTCTGAGAACTAAAAATAAAATTTTTAGTACTGTTACTCTCTGAGCATATTGTTATATATGTTGCACTCTTACAGCCAAGCGTTGTATCTTGCATCAATACATTTCTAACATATGTAATTTATTTATTGTTTTGAAATATTGAAGATATCATTAGAATTAACATTTAGTGTTATTCATTCATTTTATATCAAATTGCTTTCTATAATGCTTGATTTCCGATTGACATCTAAAAATAGAATAAAAGAGATGAATATCATTTGAAATTGCAATAAACAACACACATTAGTTGATACTTATGAGCTTTGAGTTCTTTGCACCACTGAATAAAATTGAGAAGTAATAAGAATATTCCTGAATATAAGTAATTCTTGAATGCGTATATCACGAAATTCATACGATAGTTTGCGATGATATTTAAATTCTGTGATTAAACAATATCGATTTTACAGTAAGAAGCAATTTTTTGACGGAGGAGTTTAATTTGTTTTATACTCCCTATGACGGCGTTGTGAAACGACGAAACTTGAGATGTCATTTAAATGTAGAGAATAATGAAGTTTATTGTAGTTAAGATTATAAAAAATATTTTTTGTTATGGAAGTCCATGATGTGTATAATAAATATTTACAAAATATTTCTTTAATAGCAGCGTTGTAATATATTTTCTCTCGTCACGATTTAATGCGGGTATGTTCGTCAGTACTAGTCTTCTATTGGTCTGCCAAATATGGAAGCAGTTTCAAGTTTGCGTACAATTGGTCGAACGAAAATGAGATGATTTTTCCCCGTCGCAGAGATGTGGAGTCGCAAACCTAACAGCTCCAAACTTCTAAGCGCGTGGGACATAATATTCCTGTGAGCCCTTTTATAATTCCAGGACGGTACTTATCAGGTAATTTATTATTTTCTGTTAATTAAATGCATTTATTATTTTAAATGTCTATTTCTACCTGAAGGTAGTGGTCCTAGGTATTATCTGCTCCCTCTCCCGGAATGTGGTACTGTTTACGTGCCCGTCTGAGCTATCAATTTGTGACCATAGTTGACAGCTACGAGAAATAAAAAAATAAAAACGATCGATACAACTTGCTGCAACAGTTGAATTTTATGAGTTCATTAGAAAATTTACGTTTATAAAAATGTTGTTAGTATATTTTATTATTCTGAAACTTATAAATTCGCTCGCAAAATTGTATCATTTAAAAGTTTAAAAAAGGAAATTGTTTTTCCTGCATGTTAATTTATTTTTGTTGTCGGATTTCTGCCTATGACGACTGCAGCTATACTCTATCCCTTGTCGTACGCGTCTGCGATGTCCTGACACAACGATATTATGCAACAGCGCCGTTCTACTCTACTCTTCTCTTAAATAATTTTCTGTTGAGTGTTCCATTGTCTTACACACAACTGATGTTAAGCTCACTAGTTTGATACTGAAGTTTTACTACCTGATTTGTGTATCGTTTCTATGATTGCAGTCTTCCAGTCTTCTGGTATTTGCGTATTATTAATTGATATTTCAAATATGCGAGGTTAGATATTATAATATCGCTTCCCCTCCTAACTTTAAAATATGTGGTAACCTCGTCTGACCTGACCGATTTTCTTATGCTTTACCTTTCTTAGGCGTTTTGTGATATGTCCACCCTGACTATAAAGAAATTATATTTTAAGTTACATTCTATTGTTGTGACATCAGAATTATCAGTAAACACTGACGCAAAGCATTTATTGAATAGATTTCTGGATTTATGGATGAAAATTATTGAAAACTAATTTTGAAATATAAACAAATTTGTATCGGATCCATAGTTTTAGGGTTGATGATATTTTTAATCTACCAATGCAGTTAAGTTTAAGTTGGGATCACATAGGAGCACCGTATCCTTAGAGCTGGGGATGGGAACGGCGAGACGAAAAAATAACGTAAAAAGACCGATAATAAGGTCGAGTCAATGGTTTTTGTGTATTCTGAGATGAGTAATCGTGTTTCCAATGACACTATGTACCTCTCAGACCACAGGAAGTACACAACACCTTAGAGAACGGGGGTTGGGAAGAGAGTGGTAAGAAAAATTATAAAAAATGACTACTAAGAAAGGATTGTACGAAAACTCACTTAAGGGAGTGAAATGGAATATTGGTGTTTTCTAAAAACTTTTTCTCAATTACATCGGTGAAAATAAGGAACTAAGGATACACACCAATAGTATCAAATCTGCAACATTAATGGATGACATTCTCACTGGATATCAATGGGAATGTGAGAAATAATAAAGTTGCAGACATATTGTGTAATTCACGTGAGTAAAACTGCTGAGTCTCAGCTAGTGTTTTATATTGCACAAGGCGTATTTTTTCATTTCGATTATGATGTCGAAGAAAGGGCAAAATTCGTAAGACCAAAACCATAAAAATTGCCAAAATCTAGAGGTAAGAAATAAAATGTGGAGGAAGATACGGGAAGCTATGCAACAATATGGTATTAATAAGAATAAGAATCAGTTTATTTTCTTGAATTTTTACATTTAACACAAACTTAAAATTTACTTTCACAATATAATAGGCATTTTTAAAAATTAACAATAAAAATAAAATGTTCTTCCTGACGGGTCTGATCAAAAACAAAAAATTGAGTATATTTTTCATAGAATAAAAAAGAACCTATCTCAATATAATAATAAGTTTATTTTCTTCACTGTCTATACAAATCAATTCTAATATATATATATATATATATATATATATATATATNATACAAAAATCCAAGTAAATTTAGGGCCCCGAAGGAAATCCTGTGTAGAGACTCCTATAGAGTAATTGAAACTGATATTTTCAGCGATTAGAGAAATATACAATTAAAAAGAATCGGATTCCAATAATGTGCCTATATTCTACTATACATAATAAAGATAAGTAAATAAATATACACAACAATAAGTAAAAAACACAAATATATTGTACTGATTCTGAAATAAAAATAAATAAATGGTCCTATTCCTGTATTGAAAGCGAGAAATGCATGTCATCTCTTTCTAATAACTATTTTTTTAGCATTGTTTGAAAAATCTGCTTGTCATTGGCAGACTTAATAAAATCAGGCAATTTATTGAACATTCTTGTAGCAATTAAATTATAGGTTATTGTAAAATAAGGAAGATTAGGTTTTGGAACAAAGAAGTCATTAACATTTCTAAGTTTTTGTCTGTAAACATTTTCATGTGGAGGGAAATTTCCATTTTTAGAATAAAATAGCTTCAAAACCTTAAAAATAAATATTTTAAGAGGTTGAATTTTTAAAGTTACGAAAAGAGGATGTGGATTTTCAAATTTACTTATATTTAAAATTATCCTCACCACATGCTTCTGTAAAAGAAAAATTGGATTTATAACAGTGCTATAAGTATTTCCTCAAACTACTATCCCATCATTCAATCCAACTCTGTATCAAGGTATTATACAGTGTACGCAAAATATCCCTATCAGTTAGACTTCTTAAAAATACCTTAATAATAATCATATTTGATTGGCCTCTGTGATAAGTAATTTTAATAGTATGTTCAAAGTACAGTAGACTTTGAGAGCATAAGCAAATTACATAATTCCATACGTATAGCATTACACATAGAAAGATATTGTTTTCGATTTCCTTAATACTACCTTTATTCATTTGCCAGACATTTCTAAGAATATTAATAATTCGTTGTTGTGGGCATCTGATTTCCTTTGCGTAAGTCTTCTGTCTGGTCACTGTAACAAGTTTGATTTGTTTGCAAGAAGCAAATTTCGTCCCAAAGAGTGAGATTTTGGTTGAAGGCAATAGTAGAATAATATGAGTTTTGAGCAGAATGTGCGATTAATTGTATTTCTTGTGTATTTGTTCGGTATCAGAATGATGATTAAAACCCTAAGCACAATAAACCTAATTAGATTACTTACCTAAATGTTCCGTTTTTCCAAATCATTGATATATCCTAACAAGAATGTCATACATTTTGAACCACATGTGATAGAGGAAATTAATTAACAAAATGCAGTAAAGTGGTACAAGATAGTATTTAAAATCTTCAAACTATGCATCTGTATAATTACCTTAGTAACTCATTTTCGTTATGAAAGTTTAAAAAAACGTTCGGGTTAGATTTGAGTTGCCGAAAGGCTAGTTCTGGAGTCAATAACTAAGGGTTAATTCTTTAATTTCCTTCGAAATGCGAGATATTTAATAAAATTTCCTTTTACGAATTCGAACAACAGAATGAGTGGCATACCAGTGAGGAGTTGATCGCTGCGGTGTACAGTTAAAGTGAGAAGCATGAACAGCTGCGAATGGAAGTTACTTCACTGGTCAACGCCTTGAAAGAACTCACCCTTAAGTTACTATTTCGCTGCCGATTGTCGCGGCCGATCGACTACCAAACGTTAAAGGGTGTTTACACGGGGCTAGTCACCACCACTTTTTAACCACTAACGTACTGGCATCTTATCAACACCGACTATAGGGGGATGTACACGGCGCTAGTTTCAGCGCAGCTTCGCGACGCCGCCAGCATACTAGCGTGTATATACTGTCAAGTTGGACAATGGGATAGTAGGAGAGTTACTGGCGAGTTCCTTAGCAAGACCGCCTTGAAAAGGTTAGCGGGTTTGATGCTTCCATAGGCTTTTGACGATCGAAGGGTGACACAAATAAAACAACTCATGAATTACATTACCTTTTAGACATGTAAATATTGATTTTAAAGAATAAATATTTCGCAAAAAAGTTATGGATGCCTACTGATAAAATAAAATTCAATTGTTATGGTATTGTTGTAATAAAATATTAAAAGTGAAAAATCTTTTGATATGACATAATAAAGTTGGGGTGCCAGCAGTTTTTGCTATTTTTGTCCAGGAAGTTTTGTAAAACAAGAAAGAAAGTTTTCGTGAAAGAGTTAAATCAATTTTACTGATCAAAATAAAAAAATACTTTATTTCCTTTTGTTATTTAAAATAAAAATTACACAATATAAACCTAAATTTATTATTTATTGAATAAATGACTATGCACTTGAACATAAGTGAAAATATAAACGAAGGGTTCTCAAGAAAAGGCCAGCCTGACACATCACGCTCGACGGTGCGGTCCGCCGCGGCGTCTGTTCCCTTTACCACCCAGTAAATTTTCATCGTCTTGACTTGAAGTTTTGGGTCATGCAACGTCGGGATGGCGTCGTTTAGTCGTACTAATGAATCATTGGGTTAAAGTTAACAACTACTCATAGTTTGGAAAGCCATGGTCGATTTGACTTCGTAAAACAATTGCTGAGGTTGCGCCGCCTCAGTCATGAGTCAACGAATCAAATGCTTAGAAAGCAGCGCTGCCGAGTGTCATTTAACTGCTACTACGAACGAGATCGACGGGTAGGAACAAACAACAGTTCTTGTAGCTATGTCAGATTTTTGATCGAGGCTGAGCTGTTGCGCGCAAAACCCATAAGCTATAGCTGTTGATGTAACTTTCTTCCTCCCTGACAAAACGGCGTTAGCTTCCGCAGTAATAGGTAATTGGTCTTGATCAGAAGGCAGCTACAGCGTAAGCTGTGGCAGCTGATGATGCTGTCTGTCCGCTAGACAGACGACGCATGAGCTATCACAGCTAATTTTAGGCTGAGCCAGGGTGAGGAAAGAAGGTAGGGGGAAAATGTCTGAGGTTTGAAGCTTGTAGTAGTGCGCAACTAATTTCAACCAGACATCGCCACCATCTACTCATCTCTAGATATTTACTGTAGCGTTCAATAGATGGCTGCAAGATCGTGTTCATCCATTTCCTATTGGCTGCTAGTGTTTGCCTTTGTTTATTACATTCTGTGTGCGCTACTGTACGTAGCACTGTTGCGAATTTGCTGTAGCACTGTTGCGAATTTGCTGTAGCACTGTTGCTGTAGTCATGTCGCGAACTTTTGTTCGCTGTGTTCCGGGGCGCTTCAGCGCATTTGGCGGCAACCCGGACATTACTTTCATGAGATTCCCTTCCCCACCAGAAAGTTAAGTAATTCTTGTTGACCTAGCGCCACTGCCCGCGTGGGCAGACGTACTTTGCTCAGTCGCTTTCCTGCGTTTATTGTTGCTTATTTATCTATAAATATATTTGTTACATTCTCTTGTAGACGACAACTCTGGTTAAATTGTCTTGGCCTGACGGGTGTGCGGGTTGCACGAAGTATGAGAGTGTGCTCCGCACATTTTACCCCGGACGACTTCCATGGTATGTTAAATGAAAACGAATGTTACATGAAGTATTGTATACAAAATTATTTTCTATAATATCTAAGAAATGTATTGATGAATGAAGTCTGTGTATGAAATGATGAACATAAATTAATATAATATAATATAATGTAATAACACCAACACCAACACCAACACCAACACCAACACCAACACCAACACCAACACCAACACCAACACCAACACCAACACCAACACCAGCACCAGCACTAGCACCAGCACCAGCACCAGCACCAGCACCAGCATCAACACCAACACTAACAATAACAATAACATAACATAATATAATAATATTTTATTGAACCACATAGATTATAACAATGATGTATGGCGTGTCATAGTACTATAAACAATGACAATAATATTTGCATATAAGAATAACAACAATATAATATTTTTGATACATTTCATAATTTTCATTTAACTTAGACTACGTAGAAATTAATATAAAATACTATTATTTTTTACTATTACAGAATATTAATATTTATTTAGGCTACGGCTATTAGATATCTATTTTAGGAATTCTATTATTTTACTTTTATTTTATTAATTTATGTCAAGGTCTATATTTATGCTAAAACTGTATAAACTGTATTTTTTGTGATCAATGAATTATAACAAACATTGCTGAATTAAGGTACAGTATTTGAACTGATTATTACAATAAGTATGTTGACTTATAATATTGTATTCTTGTTGTGTTTTCCAGATGTTGTGATGATGACCTGAAGAGTGATCTCATTGATTTTCACCAGTCTCTACTTGGGTAAATAAATATAACAAACTTAATAATACATCTGGATAGTATCGAAGTTTGAGGAAGGGTAAGGTTACGTAGGAGGCAGTTCTTTAACTAGACACAAATGCTATTAAATTTTCATCTTAAAACAAAAATTTAAAGAAATAGTATCTAGTTAAAATGTAAGATTCTGTTTCTGTGTAAAACGTTTATTTGTAATTGTACCTGACGTGGTAGTTAGGTACGAATAACTAGAGAGAAATTGATGTTTGCATCTTATATAACGTTATTGTAGTTTGTAGATGAGTTACATTTTTCATTGAGCCACTTTTTTTTTGTTTTAATATAAACTTGCATTTTTACAAATTTCGTTTCCACTATGTTTATTTACTACTTGAGTGTATTGTGGCTTCTTTTGGTTTTCTGAAACTTTGTTATTTAATTTAATTTTCACTTTGTTAGTTTACTACTTGAGTTATGGTATATTGTGGTGTTAGTAACTTGATAATGTTCTTTTTAATCCATGAGTCGGATAAATCTAGTCACGTTATCCTGTGGATATACAAAGGGTTTTACTGTAAACTTTTCTATTAAATCAATATTGGCATTGGTACAAATTTTGTGAATTTGTTATCGCCTTTCTTTCTCATTTCATTCTTTGATACCAATTGGAAGGCAGAATCATTTGTTTAGTTTTGGTCTTAAATATCAAATGAACAATTATTAATCTCGTATTAACTTTTTGTCAATTAGTTCTACATTACCTTCATAAGATTTGTGGCATGTAATTCGCTCATGCAATGAGCAGAGGGATTCATACACCACTGTGGCTTAAGGCAAAACCAACATTCCATTGACTGCTTTCTATACATCCAATGGAGGAGGTAGGAATTTAATCACATTTCCCCACAAGTTTGATAAAATTGTATCACTTTTATGGATTTACCTGCATATTTTTCTCATGTGACTTCTTTTATCCGTCTCATTTATTTATTTATTATTGATCTGAATAGTTGGTGGATATACATAAATGTGTACCTTTTTGCAAGTATACCCCATTTTTGTATACAAGTGTGTATATTTCCATTCATATGAGAATGTACTGTAATCTTATTATGAATAAATAGAATTAAGAGCAAGTATGTATTTTCTTTGTGTACATTTCCTGTCAATTGTGTCCTGTTTTCATTTTCTATTTCATATGTGTAGTAAAATATTTCAGTTATACATCGTGTTAACTACTCACAATTTTAATTTTTGTAGGGAAAGTATTTTCAGCTAAATTATTGTGAAATTATGAAGCAGGAGATCGTCGAAGGGGGGGGGTAGAGTACCTGGAAGGATGGTGTGACAGTGGAGGGAGGGGAAGGGGATCGTGAACTGCCACGCGCCCTAGTGACCGCTTTTAGAACTAGGCTCGGACTAGGTCGCGCCTAATAATGTTAGGAGCGCTGAAAGCTGTTAACGCAGCGTTAGTATGGGAGAGGGGATTCTGGTTTATAGTCTGTGGGCTGAGCTATCCAACTTATCTTTTTTACGTGCAGACGCCGCGGCGCGCCGTTCGTTTAGGCTTTCACTTATGTTAATGTGTATTTTCATTTAAGAAATTAATAACAAATCTAGAGTTTTATTTATTAATGTATATTCCAAATAAAAATAAGTGAAATTATATTTAGTAATTCAACGAAGAAGAAGAAAATTTATTTCCATTTTTTACACAATTTACAACGTAACATCAATACTCTAGCAATAATTAAACACATTACACGAGATATTCTTTTGTTTTATCCCCATATTATTTACTGCTACAGCGTTTACTATTAACTACTATTTTCACTATTAAATTAAAACCAACACACTTTTGTATTTATTGTACAAAACTATAAAAGACTCACTGGTATAGTATGTTTTTATTTTAAATTAATTTTGTCATCCTCGACAACCATTCATTTATATTATGGTTGGCATTTGTCTCTTTTCCTTGTCCGGAGGAAGACAACTGAAGTTGATCGCTATGCAGTCGAAAGTTAATTCTAACAAATGTTCGGTTGGCAATACTAACAAAATTAGTTTTATTTTACATTAGTCCAATAAAACTTCATCGATACCATCTATATATTTTTATTTATTGATAACTAAAGTTCGTGTATTAATTCATATTATAATGTAAAAATGGAAATTTGGTACCCCCTTAGGAAAACCTGATTTGTGGTTTACAATCGTGAAAATTATTAAATTCAAATTATACTACCCGAGTCAGAATCAGACAGTGAAGTATTGATTTAAAATATAATATTATTGATATAATTTTAGGTAACATGATAAACTTTGTCAAAACAGCCATTACAAACTACATATGACCACGTGGTGGCTAGTGAACTAATTTACTAATAATAAATAATAAAATCAAATTGATGAACTATACAGGAAGCATGAAGTAGGAAACTACACTGGAACCATTCTTTAAATAAAGTTCACCTATTACCTTTAGGTAAGTAGATATCTTATTACCTTATTGGCTTTCCAGCTCTTTCAAAAAAGAAAAAGAATTGTTGCTTTCTTGCCTGCTTTTTTCATTATCCCCAGTATATGTTTTGTCCAAACCTTACGGTTTTAATGATATTTTTGACTGCGTTTCTCCAGCACACAATTCCATAAACAAGACGTGAATGAATCAAAGCAAAATAAAAGCTTTTTGAATACAACAAAAAGTCATACACTTAGAAGAAAATAAAATTTTCTTATTGAAACTCTTATTTCTCTTTTTTATTTATTTGTGACAATTTCGTGTTAACGCACTGTATAACACAATTTCCTTCTTATCTATTTCATCAACCTGTTCTATTCTGTCACAAAAACAATGGGTTTCTTCTCGATTGAATTTGAAAAAAACTAAATTCCATAAAACTTGTTCTACTGACATTAAAAGATATTTTATTGTGTATGAATCACCATTTAATTTCAGTGAAGTCGTATTCAGTGTTGTTATATATGTATCTCATCAATCGCCGTACCCATGTAACGTAAAATTGTGTTGTCTGTAAAAGATGAAAGCTGACTTGAAAAATTTTCACTACACAAATCACTAACGTGCGTTTATAACAGAACTGGCCCTAAAACGAAACTACGAGAGACGTCGAGTCCCATATCACTTAAAGTGTGGTTTATTTTAACACACTAATTCTTATTTTCTAAATATCATCATATCGAATTATTTACTACATTTTTAACTCCAACTATGCAACTTTGTTAGCAATATGCAATGTTTCAAACATATCGGAACGTTTTTATAAATCCAAGAATACACATGTACGCTTTCCATCAGAAGACCCACTCGGGTCTCGCCGCTGATTTCCACTTCATAGCAAAGTGACAGCCGGTATTTATATAGCAAGTAACTCGTTTTTACTCCTAAAATTGTTTTTTCTCGGTGCATAGGCAAGCTTATGCATACAAACTCCAGGGCAATAATGAACTTTCATCGACACATCCGATCAAATTCCTTTCGCCTGATTTTTCAATGCAACACTTTCTTATAAGCTTTTATTTCACTTCGCTTGTTACTTCGTATGTTCGGGCCAAATCCTGCAACTGAATTTTAAACCAGTTCCCTTCAACCAATTGAACTGAAATTTGGAACACATATATAAACCATATGTCAATGAAATATTATGTCTCTTTCAAATAAACACTTTTAAATAGTTTTTTATAACGATTTTATTCCGAGATAACTCGCGGCGAATTATTTCCGGGAAGCTTTCTCAGATATACAATCCGTGTCTCTCATACAAGTAAGTATAACGCATTGCATAACCTACCCTTGTCGTTTTAACTTCTTATCTTATTATTACGATCGTTTCTCAAAAGATGTTTATGCTATCGGAAGGTGTATCTCACGGATGCCATATCATTTACGCTATTTATTTATATTAATACAAGTTTGTGTTTAAAAGGTAATTTGAGTATTAAATAAACAAATTTTCCAATACTAAAAAGTATAAAATAAAGAAATAAATAAAAAACATTTTTAAAAACAAGCTTTTATTTATGCGATGTACTAAAACGAATAAAATATGTTAAGATTTTTATAAAAGTAATGCAATGTCAAATGCTAATACCTCCACACATATTTCACATTAGTAGATCCTTATAAAAATAAATGTAAGTACTATCATTATCGCTGAAAATGATTTAATATTTTATGTTGAATTTTTTGTTTTCAAAAAGCTTGTGGGACATAAGGATTCAACTCTGTTAAGAATAGAAGCGCTCGTTTATTATTCGGAATGTATTTAAAGGCGCGCGCGGCGGACGGTAAAAGCCAACGGACTCCCGTCCTTTCATTCTTCGCAAGGCTGCTAGATCCTTCCTTCTCTCCCACTCCTCTCACTAAGAGGGTAGTTCTGAAATTTAAGGGATCGGTCGTTTTGAGACGCTATTTCTCTGGCCGCCACAGGAGTCCCCTCGAAAGAGCCGGAGGCAAAGGCAGCCGAAAATGTACTCGACGGTCGAAGCGCGATGTGTATGTCCCATCGTGTGGTTCATCGGCTTCTGCATCGGCGGGAGTGGCGGTGAAAGTGCTGGACACCGTTGACGGGACACGGTCATTGGGGCGAGCGGTGGGGGTACCACCAGGGGCGGCGGTGTTACTCGCATCGGCCCAGCGACGACTGTCTTCTGGCCGCGGTGGGGTGACTGCTTTTGAAGAGGTTTTGCCATCTGCTAGGATAAACGCAGGTGTCACATTATCGATGCTGACACGCTGCTCTCTGCCACCTCTCACTATGGCTCATGGTTTTCGCCTCCGGTCTGATGACGGGTTGCGGGCCTATGTAGGGGTTTGTATCGGTTGGTGAACATTGTCGTCTCGCAAAAACTACATGAGCGCTTCGGCTACTTCTGCCGTGATGGTTTTGATGGCCATGCCTCCGCCCATCTCGTGTATCTGTCCACGACCGTCAGGCAATACTGAAACGAGTCGACGTGTGGGAGGTGCCTTATTATGTCAACATGATTATGCTGAAAACGAGCGGCGGGTGATGAGAAAGTCGTAAGTCGCTCTTGCACATAACGCGTGAGCGGGCGTTTCCCGATCTAATCCACAGCTACACCGTTCATCTGTTGTCTTTCCAAATATCTTTGAATATATTAGGAAATTTTCATGTCCAGTACGGAATTCTTGCAATGGCTTTAGTGGATTGAATCTTTTTTTTTGTATTTAATAGCATATTTATCATGTGGTATATATTCATATGGTACTCTTCCCTACCTGGTCATTTACCATCGTCTTTGCCAAGCTGCAAGTAGTATTTGAGTTAATTTCCTCAGTGACGTTTAATCCTCTGTCTTAAACACCATCTCATTCACAGTTAATTTTCTTTCTTGCTTTAGGTAATATCTTCCTTTTAACTTTTACACATAGAGATCGATTGGCATCAAGTCAGTTATCATGTTTAGTGCTTCGGTTACATCGTCTTGTAGCATCCAGTTATGAGCAGTAAACACTGTCTCTCTATTGCTCTGCATTTTCTTTCATAGGTTATGCTCGCCATTTTCTCTGCCGTCATAATACATCTGTGCGTCATTATTTGCCGTGTTGCTCCTGTATATAATATTTTTAGGTCTTTCCTAGTTATACCATAATGATCTATACCAACACGGAGCATACTATATAAGGTTATTTGCACACGCTTCTTTATGTATTTTAAGTTTTCATTGAAGCTTAACTTGTCATCCAGTACTAATCCAAGATACCTGTTACTTCACATCAATTGTATTCTTTCTCCATTTAGTTTAATAATTATTTCCCTTCGTTTTTCTCGCGTATGCCTAAACTACATTAGTCTTGTTTTAGATGCTGATATTTCTAAATCATATTTGTCATATATTTCTTTATATTTTTCTTTATTACTTCCTTTATCTTGTGCTCCAATGCTCGCCGTAAATTTGCATATGTTAGCACCGTTAGATCATCGGCGTACGCGATAATTCGCACCCCTTTTTCTTGCAATTCCCATGAAATATTGTCCATGACAACGTTCCAATGCATTGGACAGCTTGATGAACCCTGTGGGCAACCAATCTTGATCTTTCGAATTATTTCTGCATTCCCTATCGCTAACTGCTTTGTTCATTCTTCGAAATAGGACTTAGCCATACTCAATAGACATCCTGGTAATTGCCTCTTTTGTAACGTATTAATTATGTGTCCCGTCTCACATTGTCAAATGCTCCTTTTATACCAATGAATATGCATGTGCAATTATTTTGTTATGTATGTTAATAGATGACGCAACGCATCACTTGTCCCTTTCCCAGGCATACATCCATATTGTTCCGTGTGCATTGTGCCTGTCGTCCATAAATGTTGCTGTATTATTTTAGATATGATCTTGTCAAGCAGCCCCATGCGTGGGTAATAATGATATTGGTCTGTAAGATGATGGATTTGCTGGTGGCCTGTCCTTCCTTTTTATGAACAATTTTAATTAACTTATTTTCCAGCATCGTGGAAAATATGATGTTCTTAGAGAGGTGTTGTGTATGTCTTGAATTGTCTCTATTAATGGGTCTAATGTTCTCTTTACCATTTCAGCGTAATGCCGTCATAGCCTGGTGCTCTCCGATTAGCCATAGTTTTCACTGCTGTACGTATGTCTTACTGTGTTATTTCATCTATTATCTCATCTTGCATGTTGTCATATTGCCATATTTTCTCTAAGTCTTGCGTACATAATGTATTTAGCAGCTCTTCCCCTGTTTCCTTCCACGTTGTTATATATTCTCCTGTTTTTCTAATGTCCTACATATTTTTCTTCGACGTATCCTGGTTATATTTATCAAGTACTAGCTGAGTACCCGCGGCTTTGCTCGCGTGGAAGTTGTAATATGTATGTAACTTTATTCTTTCTCACACTGTTATCCAGTGAAAATGTTATCCATTAATGGTGGAGGTTTGATACTATTGGTGTGTATCAGTCCCTCATTTTTCTGATATAATTGAGAAAAGGTTTTTAGAAACACCTATTTCCCATTTCATCCCCTTAGCGACGAATTTTTGTAAAATCCATTATTGCCTGATATTTTCGATACTTTTTTGTGTCACGCTCTTCCCAACCCTCACCATGAGAGGTGTCGTGCATAATGTACTCGTACATTATGTAGGAACATAATATCATTGCAAATACGATTATTCATCTCAGAATACACAAAAACCATGGACTCGACCCTAATATTGGTATTTTTACGTTATTTTTACGTCTCGCCCTTCCCAATCCAACTGTAAGGATACCGTGATCTCGTCTGAAACTTAACGATATTGATAGTTCAAGAATCTCATCAACCCTAATACTATGAATCCGATGCAATTTTCGAATTTTTATAAAATTCATATTATATAAAATTAGTTTTCAATTATTTTTATCCATAAACCCATTTCTACTCCATCCTCTACGCAAGGGGTGCTAGAGGTATGTTTGTTTCATGATGGCTGAGTTTAGACTTCCACGATATCGGGATTTCACAATCAAGACCTCAGCAACACCGAAAATTATGGATTCGTCACTGGTATGTCATGTTCGATATATTTTCATGGCTAACCTTTTCTTAGGGGTTCTTATACGGGCTGATTGTGAAATTTGACGTCTTCGAGAATATAACTACTAATTATAGCGACCCCGAAAACTACGATCTCAACACTTTCAATTATTTTTACATTTTTCTTCTTCTCACCCCAACACAAAGGGTGTTTATTCTTTATAGGTGGTGATATTGAACTTATTGGGCAATGAGGGTATCACTTCACTTCAACGGTCCCGCAAATGATTTATTCAACAATAAGATTGGTAGTTTTCTTATTATGTCTACTTGTCCCTGATTCTCACCCCTACCCCAGGGATGCTAGGAGTGTATTATCTGCATGTGGACTGATTGTTAACTTGCAATGTACCGGGGACGCTCTTCTTCATCTCAGCAGCACCGAAAAATGTGGTTTCGAATATAATATCGGATTTTACCATTATTTTTAAATGTCATCCCCTTCTTCCTGGGTACAAGGGATGTCTTACCCCCACAATGCTTGTTTTTATGTAGTCAGTCATTTGCGTATCAAGTTTGATTAAAATTGCTTCAGACACTCTCGAGTTATGGTGGGATACATTGGAACCACCATTTCACCCTGTTTCTATTTTATAAATAAAAATTTATTTATAAAAACATGCTCGGATTCAAGTGCAACGTTATGTCAAAATTTCAAGTTAATCGACCCACTACTTTTGGAGTTATGCGAACACAAACATACGCAGGCAGAATTTTTATATATCAGTTGGGAGCCCCCATATTGATTTGGCAAATGATTTCTCAATGAACTCTCGCCAACTGTTTTTTCGCTTCTTCTATTTCTAGTTTATACTCAAACTTCATCTTTCGATATTCTTTCACCGCTACTATCTTATCTCCATTTCTCCGTTTCATTCGCTGCAATTTATACCGGACTTAATTCATTTTCTTTTCAAGCTACCATAATTTTGGTGTCCACTAGCTTACTTTGTTAATCCTCTTTCTATTATTCTTTATACATTTCGCACTCGTAACAGTCCTAACTGCAATTGATCTATCTTTTAATCCACTGTCTCCCTCATAGTAGATTCATTTTGCACTATTTCTTCTTTTAATGTTCCTTTTTTGTTGTAATTTTTGTCAATCTCTTTTTCTGAAATAACTATTTGTGTTTTGTACCATACTTTCTTGCTTTCCTTATAAAGTTATTTGTATCATCCGGTGGTCACTTGGTAATCCTTCAGTAATTCGCCATTCTTGCACTTCTAAGCTGGTCCACTTATTTATAAGTGTTACTTTATTACCGATGATCCTTCTTCCCCGCAGAATGTTTTAATCTAATATTCGTTCAAAACCAATAATCCTTTTTCAATTAAAAACTTTTAAAATATTTGTCCTCTCTTTTTAGTACATGAATCTCTCAGTAATTTTGTGCGCGCATCTGTGTCAATACAGAACATTATTTCCCTATGTTTGAAATCCGTTAATATTTGCTTTATTCGTGTTTGTAATTTTTTTATGTATTTACAGTAAAAAATGATGACAATTATTCCCTTTCCTTGCTAGGTTTATTCTACCAACTTACAATGTGTCGTTAGATGTTTCCTATGAACTAATACTCCTTTTCCTCTCACTACTATTGCACTCCTTTGCTATTACTCTATATGACAACGGTACATGCTGTAAATGCCCTCGTGACCTATACACTTCCTGAAAACAACCTATGTCTATATTTTACCTTTCCATATAATCCAATAAATTTCATGCGATGCGAGTTTGCTTCTCTGCGTATTTTGTAGATGAATTTTAATCATACCTTACCGTTTCTTGGACAACTCTTACGGCATTTTTTATATTCAGTCTTTGTGTTCTTTCTTGTTTCTCTTTCGTTTACAATTGATGTCTCATGGCTTTTCCTCTTTTGTTGGGCACACATCAAACCTATGCCCTTCAAGGCCACAATGTCCGTAGGTGTCCTGTTTCTCACCGCAAGTTACTGTCATGTGACCGAAACGATAGCATCGGTAGCACCGTAGACGTGTGATAATTTCAATCATTCTTAGACTTGACAAATCAACATATATTCGTCCTATTCCTTGAAGTAGTGTATACTCTTGCCTGGAATTCCAGTTGTCCAACACAGTACATTGCTGCGCTTTCAGGATGAGACGGAAGTGTTGCACCACCGCGTAAACGGCGTGAAGATCTCTGTAAAACGATGGACAAGCCGATTGGCGTGGAGTCAGCTTTTGAGAGAAGAAAGTGAACGGTTGCTAGGTCCCGCCGACGTGTTGGAGGCTCGCGCCAACAGCGATCGTATAGGCGTCAGTGATGAGCGCTAATCTCGCGGTGGGGTGGGGGTGACATATATTTGTTCACACATATTTGTTCGTGGTTCACACGAGTCCGGCCCCTTAGTTCATTAATAAGAACTACTTACCAGACTTGTGGTTGCTCTACTTTTATATATAATATCATATCGTTTTGAACAGATCGTACTCTTTACGTTGTAAGGGACATTCTATGTGAGTCTACAGTGACATCTCGGGGCCAGTGTATGAGCCCGAGAGCACCCTCTAAGTCCGTCCCGTGTCGAAGACTGTCGACTCAGCAGCCACCCTGCCCGTCAGAGTTGGGCTGGGAGATTGGGCTACAGGTGACCTACCAGTATACGCTCTGGTAGACGGGAACACGTCTAGCTGTCGTATCTCTACTGTTATATGCACTAACAGTAGCCGAGCAGCAATCCTGCTCACCGATCGGAAGTAAGCGCCAACTCAATGGAATTCGTACCTTACTACCCGTGTTACGGGTGGGGAAACCACTACCCGGAAGAGACCAACCCAATTAAGGCGCGTCAGGCTGTCCACATCAGCCTGTGGGCTCAATGCCCCTACCCTGCCTACTCGTTTTAAGGTGCTGTGTGACACCAGAGACTAAGATCTTGACCACCCAAAGACCATGTCTTATCTCTACCACTTCGTGAAATCCCCAGCATCCGATCTGTTACTCGAGGCGCAAACACGAGATTGGGTACGGGATTGGTGCGGATGTCCAGTGGTCCACCGAACGGCTGCTTGCTTTATCCAGGTAGGTCCAATTAAGGAGCTATCCATCATGCACCTAACTGAGCTCGAGGGCAAGCCCTATCCCCATGTTGCGGAATCCAGAAGCCCTACTGGATTACCGAATGTTCGATGGGTGACGGCTCGAGGCGCAACCCGTTTGCCTCTCCCAACTGTACGGGACATCCGTACCATTTGCCCAGTGGCGGTGGATGCAGTCGCAGGAGTAGCGGCGTAGACGGCGGGGAAGGTAGCTGCGATGGGTTGGACTTCTAATATCATGTCTGCCATCACTGACAGTTTTTCGAGTGTCAGATCGCCCTGCGTTTGGAGAATAACCTGCACATGCATGGGAAGGCGCTGAAGCAACAGCGTTCTGAAAAGATGGCCTTTACGGGAATCAAACCAGCCATAGAACGGAGGTGGCGAAGGAACTGTGACAGCTGTCTGTCACAAAGATCTACTTCCATGAGGAGCTGGCGCATGTGTCTTTCCTCCGAGATTGAGAGGTGGTGGGTGAGCTCCGTTTTCAGCGTCGTATACGTGTTCTCAGTGGGAGGAGCACATATGATATCCTCCACATCGTGTGCAAAACGCTCCTCGGGATGTGACACAACGCAGGAATATTTTGTTGACCCCTGCCTGATGCCAGCGTGTACGACCTGCGCTTCGCATTGCGCGAACTATAGCATCGGGAGGTCTCGCCAGAAGAAGGTCTAGTCTGTTTTACACTCACCCTGTCGACCTCAGGGAGGGGCGCGAGGCACGGAGTTGGCGCCATGTGTTGCTGGAAATGTTGCTGCAGGTCGCAGTTCTACTGCATGAATAACTCGACTTGCGCGTGTAGTTATTCCATGGACGCTCCTTAATGTGGGACGCGCGCGGCGCGGTGCGCTGGCGCGGCGAGGAGCGAGCGCGGCGGATCGCGTTCACGCTGAGGTGTACAGAATGGCGAAACGCGGGTGCAGCAGCTCGCGGGCATGTTACGGGGTTCGGGTGATCATGGAAGCACTGCACGCCGCGACACTATGGGGTCACCAATGAGGGATACGAGGGATACTCATATTCCAACTCTGTTAAAAATAGAAGCGCTTGTTTTTTATTCGGAATGTATTTACAGGCTCGCGCGGTAAACGGTAAAAGTCAACTGACTCCCGTCGTTCCACTCTTCGTATGGCGACTAGACTCTTCCTTCTCCCCCACTCCTCTCACTAGGAAGAGTGGTAGTTCTGAAATTTACGGGATCGGTTCTTTTGTGGTACTATTTCTTTGGCCGCCACAAGCTTGGTGCGCGAATCGTAAATAATATAAATACTACGGTAAGTTACGTACCAACCCGTCACTGTCCAATGAAAATATTTCGTATCCACTTTTATTAACATTTCGCGCGACATGGGGTTTGAAAACAAATAATCCAACATAAAATATTGAATCATTTTCAGCGATAATAGTAAGAAAGTTTATTTTTGTTAGGATCTACTAATGTGAAATATGTATGGCGGTATTAGAATTTGACATTGCATTAATTTAATAAAAAAACCTCAACTTGTTTAAAGCTTGTTCAAAGAATGCTTGTTTAAAGAATGTTTTTGTATTTATTTTTTATTTTATTTGACTTTTCCTTCTGGTGGAACACGTTACCTTTTCTTCAATTTTGGTCATGAATTTTAAAATATCTGGTTGTCTGCATACCGCGCTAGAATGATCTTCGTTCACAGTCAGGTTTCCTCTACAAGTCCACAAATGTCCCTGATAAATGTTGTAATGTTGTGGTCAGTTCATTAAAAAGTTTTGTTCACAACGGTAGTTTAGTGTATAAATTAGTGTTCTCCATCAACTCGCCATTGTATAAATTGACTAAGTATACGCACATGTAACACGAAATAAGAACATATGATCTCAAGTGATATTAGAGAAAGTACCTGTAGTATAAAAATCCACTACTGACTAGTATTTTCTCGTAGCCTAGTTTTCAGTTGCTTGGTAGATTCCGGAGTGGTAAGACGTGTCCGGAGCGTGCTTTCGAAGTGAAGTTATCAGTGGAAACTATTTTGTGTGCCTTACGGGTCCGGTCGTATTTGTGAGTGCGAAGGCGACGAATTAAACTGATTCTAGAATTCTTTAGTGAACTTTTTGTATTTACGGTATGAAGAACTTTTAATTTTTCTGGAAAGAAGTGAAGGATTATTTTTAAGATGTACAGGGGGCAGCGCCGTAGTTAAAATTGTGCTGTTCTCTTGGAATCGAAGAGAATATCTCTGTGCGTGAGGGCTGCTGCGGACGTCGTCATGGTGGACGCAGCAACCTACGCTCCAAGGATTCTTGGAGGTAGTGTGTGGGTGTTTATGTAAAGGAAAATGATCAAGAGGAGGAACTGGTGAGTAAAAATTTTTAATTATCAAAAATATTAAAGTGATATTACAAAGAAACTGAACGGACGCAAAGGAGATATTTGTGTGTCAGGTATGTTCGACAATGGACAATGAGCGTTTGTTTAACATTTTAAGCAGATTTGACCAAGTCGTAAGCCCTATTTAAAAGATTTTGGGGTTGACAGATGGATCCCGCACGTGTGAAATCCTTCACCCGTTTTGCGTACGTTATGGGACACAGATCCAGAGTGTAATACAATTTCTGTTCAGGGACATCCATGGACGATCTTTATGAAACCAGAAAATAATGTGTGCTGTGCTTGCAAGTCATCTAGTCATTTTGCTCGGGAGTGTACAATGTCTCGAAGGGATGTTAGTGAAACTCATATAATAGAGACAGAGAAGGTCGTGCTTAGTGGCTTAATTAGTATCTCCACGATATACACCAATTGAGGGACACCATGAGACTTTTACTTCAGATGACTCCTTCACTATCAGCCGACGTGATAAGTTATAATGTCGCACGTAGGGCGAAGCGATATTAAAAACAGTTTCATGGAGTTCTCTCATTTGCACCGTATGAAGAAGATGAGAAGCCCGCAACCTCAAGTACTAAGCATCTTCGGCAAAATTCATATTCATTATTTAATTACGTATGTATGTAACGTATTCCATATTAAATGGATAAACTGTTGCAATTATGGATATTGTGAAAATAGAGCTCACTCTGTGTTGTTCTTATCTTAGTGGTTGCGTCCACTATACAAACTTGAGCGCGCTCTAACTTAGTGACAACAACCTCAACACTCCATTTGACGAAAAATACTCTAGTAGAGACATAATTTGAAGTAAATTTAATTTATCTTGGTGCTGGACACTCCGCTCTGAAAGTGTCTAATTTTTTAGTCATAAGCCAAAAGCAAAAGAAAAATGGTCTGTTGTGGTCCATTTCCAAATTTTGGTGACAATTCATCGCGCTCTAGCGCAATTTCTGTTCATCGGACAAAAAATCTCACAAACCTAATTTGTAGGAAATTTAATGTACATGTTTGGATACGTATATTTTTCTCTAGAAGCATGTTCATTTCGAGTTATGAACAATAAACTAGAAAACGTTTTTTTAAGTTTTTTGAATTTCTTTTCAAAACGCAGAAGCTTTACGAGGTGGCAAAGTTGAAATTAGTATTCAGCATCTTCGAAAACATGAGAAAAACACTTGCTTCGTCGGAACGGACGATCTGTTTTGCTCAAGGCCATCAAGAGTATCCGTCTTGTCTCGTAAAATGTTGCTAATTTTTCTATTTGCTAATGTCTCAACGTTAACTAGATTCAGTTTGACTCATTACCTTAGTGTGGTCTGAGATTCTCAGGCTATACGTCGTCGGAAGGGCGTGAGACTGGAAATCAACAGTACTCGAGTGCGCTAAGAACAACATTGGCTGACACAACGCCTTGAGAACAAGACGTACTCTGACTAACTATTGGGCACTATGACCATGTAATGAAGTTTACGCTACGATCAGGTTTTCCAATTCGGGAAAGCTAAACATAAGTAAAAGGATTCAGTCATTTGGTGGCTTTTCTCCTCTCCCTAATTCTAGTACCACTCTCGCACTCGTGGACTAACCTTGAATTGTATTTCTACAGTCCAATATCTGTTGTTTTCCAATATTTTTACATGTCTCACCTTTTTCACACAATCTTAAATCGTACCGTGCCCCCATATGATCTGAACTGGAACATAACGACATTGGTAGTATGTATTGTAATAGATAATTACTTCATTACTTTTAATTACAACTTATTCGGAAAACTATTAAAAGGATAGGATCATAAACAAATTTCGCACCCGAGTAGGTAGGGTTTTGAAGAGACGCAGCTGCAGGACGAAAGAGAAAGTGGAGTGGGAAGACTGGTTCGTTAGAACACGGGCCCAGGGGTTTCTGTTGAATAGGATCATAAAAATATCAGTCGAGAGTCTGGACATCCTACGCAGTTAGTTCGCATGGAGCGAAGGCTAGAGAAAATGAAATTGAATAGATGTGAAAGATGATTAACCAGATACGTTATTGACATGTGCTTTGAAAATGTAAATGGAAAGTTACTATAGAAATTCGGGAGAATGTCTCGAAATTAACCCTAACCAGAGTCCAGAACCACGGGTGAGATCATATGGGAAAAAATTGAGGACGAAGGTGTCCATTAGGGAGAATGTTGATTGACGCAGGACATGGTGGTAAACAAGTAGGTCTGGCTGTCGAGCAACGAAGCTCAGGGATTCGCAATGAAAAATGATTGACGATAGACAGGGGTAACGAGGGGACAGAAAAATATCTGCGTAAAAGAAGATCTTGAGTTTTAGAAGGAAAGGAATTGTGAATGACAAGGGGACAGTGGTATTGAAATGAAATGTCACTGACAAGGACAAAGAGAGACAAGGGCGACTGTCTTGTATTAAATATTAGTCTGCGAAAAGATGAGGGCCACGAAACTGCGTTGTGGCGTAGAAAGGGACTCTAATGGAAAAACACTAAGTAGTGTGAAAATCAAGTATTGCTATTCGTTTAGAACGAATAAACGTCATTCTAGATTAGCCAACCAAAAATACTCCACGTGGAGTGTGAAAGTAAACCATTGGCGAAAGTAAACCATGACATCAAGAAGGGCGGGGCCTTCTTGCTAAATTTTTTAGGGTTGTCTGGGGATACGCTTATTTAATCAGAGAATAGTAGCCCGAGAGGACATCATGGTAGTAGAGATTAAGAGGACATCGAGATTGAGAGAGCATTAGCATCATTTTATCTTAGAGCATCAGTTTCAACTTAGAGCATATTTTCGAGACATTGATTAATTATTCAGAATTTATTCTGGCTTAGAGCAATATTCATGCCTTAGGGCATTATTGATTATTCAGTGGTTTTTGATCATCATTAATTGAGTTGAATGATGAACTTGTTTTTCTTGAGATGATTCAATGATCATAAGTAGATCGACTTTATTTCAAACGTCAACGACTTCCGACATTAAGTTTTCGAGTCGTGTGACTTTGCTCTTTCGAGAAAAGTAATGTATATGAACTTTAGTTAACGCCATTAACTCGTCATCAAATTGAGCTTGAAGCAATTTAAATGGTTTCTCGTGATGCTACGCTGAGGGCGACTAGTTCGGGTAGCAGCGAACGCGATTGGGACCGGGGTGGCGGAGAGGTGAATAGTCTGGTAGTATTCGGGGTCATTCATCCATAACGAACTCGCAACACACACGTCGTTTTGACAACTGGTGGTCTAGCTTCAAGTACAAATCTTAAGGTAATTAGCATGACTGGCTGCACCCAGTGCATCTGCTATAGCGTCAAGTGGCAGTGAATTGACTTGTGCGTGTGCAGCGATGCCAAAAACTCTTGTGACGCTTGTCTATGTTTAATGAACTCTAATCATCAAGGACAATCAATATTGCTGATTATGTATATTTGCAATGTATTCATGTTTAAATTGAATTCAGGCTGGAGCTACTAATTAACCAGCACCCTTTAGTAAAACTAAGTGTTGTAGTTTATAATGGGTGGGGTTTTGTTTTGGAATATAATGAGAAATTACGTGCATGAGTAGCTTAGGGTATAATTAGATGTATTTTATGTGTTGAACAATGAAACCAATTATATAGAAGTTGCGGTTTTCTTTAAGTAAGAAAATATGTGTATTTCACGATAATTAAATGGGCCGAACCCCGACCTTTCAAATTTTAATCCAAGATAAAATGGAAAGCTTTCTGACAAGTTGCTGAGGGGGCAAGATAAGTCGAGACTACCATACCACCCACCTTTCTTTTAAATTGTTACAATCGATGCATTAACGTGGGGATAGCAGATTACAATAGCACCCTTTTAATTATGTTGCAATTGACTAACCTGAATTGGGTAGATTACCCTTGACACCCCCTTTAAAATATTACAATTGGTTCCCATATTATATATATATATATATATAACCATGGATCCGACGCAAATTGATCCTATGCAATTATTGTTATTGTTTCCTGTCACTCACGTTTACGGCGCAAGGGGTGTCTTATTACCATGGGCAATGAGTTTACACTTAGACGATATCAGAAGTGCCACTATGTCAGTGACGCAGAAAAATTGGATTCGCCACTGATATGTGTAATTTAAAATATTTTCTACTTGTCATTCCCTTCTCTAAAGGTGTATGAGGGCTGATCGAAAACTTAGATTTATTAGTTTATCTGCCTTCTGCCATTGTGAAGAGACGTTGTGCACTGATAAACTAACCCGCGTGGCGTTGAACTTTGTTTGTTGGCGCGTGGTCGTGTTGAGGTTACGTTCCGCACGAATTTCACTTTCTTTCTCGAACACACTCGATGTTGTTTATTTACCCCACTTCTGACACCACTTTTGTGTTTGTGAGTTGATAACCTTATTCAATAGAATGGGCACTATTAAAACAGAAATAAGAAACCTTACTACTCAAAATCATGTACCCTGAATCAACTCTCAAGTTTTACTGTTGAATTACCGGAAATTTTAATTAATTACTTACACAAATGTTTACGAAAGAATGTGAGACAATTAATTTTTGATGGATTGAAGGTACAATAAAATCTTAAGTGAAAATAGTTCTGAACATTTATTCTACAATCCGGTAGCTGACAAACGCGTTGATAATGCCCTTAGTACAAACCGTAATCTTCGATCCTTCATCGAGACTACGTTTAGTGGCCATCTATTAATTAAAGGCGATCTTAATTAATAAAGGAAGCTACCACTTATTATTCCGAGCGATAAAATAATAGAAATTCACCCTTAATAAAACGAGATTGATGCCACTAACCAAGTATCACTGAAAAAGGAATCACAAAATATAATTAAGCTGTGTCTATTATAAAATGCTGAAAAGCGTGGTCTCAAACAATTTAAGAAATATCCAAAAAATATCAATAGTAGACACCAAAGCAACTATGTGATGTAAAGAAATACAAGTTAATAACACAACAAATAAAGACACAAGGTAATATTTATTCCATACGCTCGATGCAGAGAGAACAGAACAGCGCCACAAGAGCAAGTGGATTGATTGTTGTCCGAGGTTGGCCATGAATTCAATTTCGAATGTTTTGCCAACAGAACGTGAGGTACCCTTTCATTACTCTTACGGACGATGACGAAGTAAAAGTATTGGCTACATTGAGTACAGGTTCTATACCAACATCAAGCCAGTTAGACCTTAGTGAGATACCTTAGTGTACTGATTGACTTAAAACTGATATTTAAGGAACACCTGCAGAGAGTGAATAGGCAGGTTGCAAATGTTGTACCTACCCTGTCACGTACAATTTGAATATTTTATTTGGTACCTTCACTTTCCTACTGATAATTCTTTTACCTTGGTAATTTTAAATTTTGTTCATTCAAAATATTTTAGTAGTTCCATGAGTTTAAAATTACAAAGGTTTCACAGTAGTTTATCAAATGGATTGATTGTAATTCACTCCATTGACATGGCCAAGCTGAAAACTATACAAATTAACAAGCCCATCCAAACAGCAGTGGGTAGT
The DNA here is from genome assembly GCA_002313205.1 of Laupala kohalensis. NCBI lineage: Eukaryota > Metazoa > Arthropoda > Insecta > Orthoptera > Trigonidiidae > Laupala > Laupala kohalensis. The sequence continues at coordinate 662,052 of NNCF01126704.1, read as the reverse complement.
TGTTTTTTAAACAAACAACAGTTTTGTGATAGGGAGATGGAAGAAACTAAAAATAAAATAACAGTAAAACCACAATTCTATGACATAACATTACTGAATACACAGGTTTTCTATTAGTCATGAGAGATAAAATTGTCTGTTTCTGTTGTCAGGACAGACAGAGGTGTGGCTACATTGCTGCATGTCTGTGCTAAGTTACTCATTTCATGGCCAGAAAGTTATATTGCTATTCAAATGTTTGTTAAAACATTGCTATATAATTAGAACATAAGTTTTATATTTCACGAAAATACCAAACAGTAAACAATATCTGAAAAATACAAGTATCTCTGTGTTCGGCCCTCCTAATGAAACTTGAAATGACACCCCTGCTTTCACAAGAAAGTGTGCACAATCTAGTTTATTCTGTTAAAAGCTGTCTAATTTTGTATTGGGCAAATTTTCTGTGTATATTCTTCAAACTAAGTGCATTTAGTTATTCTTTCAAATGATTTATTTTAGATTAGTGTATCTAATAGCTTATGTATTAACTCCTTCATAACTTCTATCCTTCCTTCTCTGTACAAAACACAATACTGTAATATGTACTCTATTATCTCTTTATCCTAATCAATTTGTACATTTCATTATTCTGTTATCTTATTTGACATAATAAATTGCAAGGCATTCAAGATAAGCAGTACTTCACCAAAAATTATGTACTTTATGGAACGGTTTTCAGGGAACCTTCTGCAGAGTTCAACTGAGCGCAGCCAGTGAGGTTTGGAGGACCTGGTCACTACTGTCCCTCGCCTCACACTCCCATATATTCATTTTGATCTCAGTGGTTCCATTTCTATTTATGAATTTTATATTTTAGCTATATTGGAGCTTGTTAAACATATGTTACTCACTTGCTCATGTATTAGCAACTTCATGCAAGCTGACAAATTTTTGTGGTTGTGAATCAATATATTGCATTGGAACACTTGGTGTGCTGTGGATGTAACATATTATGTACCATATCTCCTGTATGGTAGGTTTTTTTGTTACTTTTATTTGCCAAGTGCATGGATGCTAGCAGACTTTTAGACTGAGAATACCCAATTCCCAACATGTATCCCCTTATTTATTTTTGTACTAAAAACTATTTTTCACAGAAACTAGCACATTATATCAATGTCATTTAAACTATGGTAGAACACTGTTGGTTCAAACACTGCTAGTACAAAAATCTAGATAACCTGAATAACCAATATTAATTTTTGAAAATGTAAATATTGCCAATGAAATAAATACTTGTAAAAATAAGAAAGTAAAATTCTTTCAGCATTCATAATATTATACACTTGAAATAATGATCGATCAATTCAAAATGATACCATCTATACTAATCAAGCAACTTGCAATTTAACTAAAAAGTTTTATTGCAAGGGAAGTCAGTCTGAGGATCAAAGCTTTCATGAATGGAAGTATAACTGTTTGTCAATAAAATTGTTGGTTTTAGTGACTTTTCACCCTCCCTATTGTAGTACTTCATGGAAATTCTGGAAATCAGAGAACAGAAATGAAGAAGCAGAAATCTAGGTGTCACACGTCTCCAAAAAATCCTGTTTAAATAGTTTGCGACTAGTCAAGGCGAAAGAAACAAGCAAAGAAAACAACAAAGAAACAAGCATTACTTTCCTCTACCCTTTAGAGCTCAAGTTTATTGCAAGTATCATCTGGAAAGGAGAGAGAGGAAAAGGAAAGAGTGATTTCATACACCAAGAAATACATTATTCTAAAGAAGGGATTATACTCTCTGTTTACTCCTTCTGAATAAATCAGTCACATAAAATTACATTTTAATATTAAAATATGCATAAATACACAAAATTATTATATAAAATTTCGAATTTATTTTGCCAGACATTTTTCTTTTGTTTAAGTCGGAATTTTGGATAATCTGAGTTTTTGTTTATTCGAATAGACAGTGGCCCCAATTAGTTTGAATTAGTGAGGATCTACTGTACTTATTTCTAATTTCTTGTTTCACAATGATCTCCTTTCATTTTAGAGTATTTCCTTTTATTGCTGAAAGAAAAGGAATTATTATTTTAGTGTAATCTCATACTTGGACTTCAACATTTCATGAAATTAATAAAATTACTATTCTAAAATAATTGTGAATAAATCAAATACTAATTAATTTTTATAACAAAAACTACTTTTTTGTAATAAAACCTCTTCTAGTAAATTGTGTTCATTTAGTAAAAATTTGAACTCTTTTTACAATGGAAGATGGAAGGTAAATGTGAATTATGCAAGCTAAACATCCATCACAAAAGAGTTCAACAACATAAAAGAGTTGATGGATGATGTAATACTAGATTGGTCAAGAACCCAGATGACTTGAGTTTAATTGAAAAATTGTTTCTATAACATGACTTTCTCCAATTTCAATAATTCTAATGATTAATGTGATTGCATTTAAATGAAATGAAAATGTATTAAAAATATTTATAAGTGAAAATATTATTTTTTCCAATTTTTCACTTTACCTTGCTTGGATCTTTTGAAAGGACCTGAAAAAAAATTTGCTCTGGAGCCAAGGAGATGTAAGTGCCCATTGCTACTTCCTTTACTTTCATTAGTTCTTTCTTTAGCACTGATGGACAATTACCGAAGTATTTTCTGAGTTGGAGTGGGTATGATTGTTGCTTGATAAGTATTAATTATCTAGTTTCTTTGGAATAGCTAATGGTTAATTATGTTGGTTAATAATTGGATTTTACTACAGACTAGAACTTGAACTCAGGACTGTCTGCTTTGACTGCAAGTGTGCTACCACTACATTCCCAAAGCCCATAAACAACATCCACCTGGCAGCTGTATCACACCTGCAGTCAAAGCAGGAGATCCTGGGTTCAAGTCCCGTTCTGTCACAATTTTCATTTTGCTGTAAATGATGCAAACTTCCCTCCCCCAGTAGGTACTTGGAAGTTGAGATTTTAAAAAGTGTATTTTACACACACTAACTCCAAATTCATGCTGATTGCCAATGTATTTTGCTGTTTTGCATTTCTATTTCCATAGCTGCAGTGAATATGATGCATCAAGAAATAAGTTTATAACTGCAGAATTTGTGAAACATATGCCAATGAATTTTTGTTTCTAGAGTTACTATCCAAACCTTAGGGACACAGAGATCTTATCATATGTTGTTACAAGGTAGGCAGACCCTGTATTTGCTGAAATTAGTTACTCTTTGGTAATGCCACTTTTTCACACTTCATGAAACTCATCTTGTTCACTCTAACTTCAATTATCTATTCAGTTTCACTGAAAACTTATTTTACTTTCTATACACTACTACAAAGATAGAACAGTCCTCAAATAAGTTAAGATGTAATTGTTGCTCATCTATCATGGAAACATATTCAGTAGGGATGTTCCAACAGGATTGGACAAATGGGACCGGACACTCCCCAACAGGGTAGAATATATAGTCCAATAGTAAAATGGAATTATGAGAACTTCAGTTATGTGAGTATATAAAATAAATGTGGAAATTACATATAGTAAAAGTATGTGCATTAGCTATAGAGTTGTTATTAATATCAGAGCTCATGATAAATGTACCTTAATCATCTCATCCCCCAGTCCAACAATGGTTTCTAGGTGCACTACTGACATTCAAGAAATGAAAGAAAGAAAAAAAAAAAGACAAACGTAGATCTTTCCCATTATTTGAAATGTAATACTATGTATATATAATTGAAGAATTTATAATTGATTGTCTATAAAAAAGTTTGCACTAATATTCCAAATCAAGAAACCTTTAAGACAATTAGAGAAAGTTGGTGTGTAAATCAAAAAATAACCAAATTAAGCTTTCCTTTTTAACAGTATACAGCCTAAAGACAAATTATTTAAAATATTATTTATATTTTTAGTTTCCAATCTACTATTTAAAGGAATAGGAAATCACTTACGAAACCTCTCAGACTTTCTGAAATGCTCATGTTCAATAATCCCATCAGAGTGAATAAGTTAGTTATTGTTTCTGAATTGAAATGCTTGTATTTTGATGTAGTATAGTGAAAATATTACTGGTCTTGGAATTAGGTCCCTTATGATAGAATACAAAAATTTAATACAAAATTAATGTCTGTAACTAACATTTAAAGATAATTTATTGCTATTTTTTTGTGGCAAATTTTTTTTTATTGCTTTGTTCATTGTCTTTCATTAAGCAGTATTCCAGCTTTTGACTAAAGCTAGAATACAGTGCCTCAAATTATACCATTATGGGTTATAATTATTCAAACTGGCTTTAATTTTATATATATTTTTTGCTGCATTTAAAATTTTGTTGCTCAATATTTTTAATGACTAATTCTGTTAATATTTCTCCTCTAGCACAAGCCATAAAATCGTACACATTGGAAATGCCTCTATCGAACAATGAGATATCCACAGAATTAGTATGTTTCTGCAGTTTTGAATGATTCAGTATAGCAAATAGTATTTCATTTGCAGTTACCTGTTAATAATAATAATAATTATTGTTGTTATTGTTATTGTTATTGTAGCTGTTGTTATTCTTGTTATTGTTATTATTGTTATTGTAGTTATTGTTATTGTAGTTATTGTTCTTCTTGTTATTGTAGTTATTGTTATTGTAGTTATTGTTGTTCTTCTTGTTATTATTCTTGTTATTATTCTTGTTATTATTATTGTTATTATTATTGTTATTATTATTGTTATTATTATTGTTATTATTATTGTTATTATTATTGTTATTATTATTATTATTCACATTCTTCTGCGCACGGACTTCTTACACATCATCTATCCATATTCTGATAAAATGCAATAGCCAGGAACTACCAAACACCTAGTGCCCAAGATGATCTCTTCCTCACTTTCTCATACTGATCTCTGCGTTCTTCGAGGTTGACAGAGGGTACAGCTTAGAAACTGGGTTATCTGCACTCCCAGACCGCATGATAGTACAGGGGCCCAGGTACAGGAAGCCACCTGACCCGGCTGCCCCATGAGCAGGCGCATAATTTTCTCGGTCGTATTAGTGCCGGGAGGCGCCCGGATAGGGCCCTGATGCGACCGGGGGGAGGCTTTGCCGAGGCCATTGTCTTCTGAGGAGTATGTCAGGGGTTGGATGATTGGGTGGGGTTTACGGAGAAAAGTCGAGGAGACTAGTTGTCATCAACTTAAAACATAAGGGGTAAAAGGAGAGAATAAATAAATTATGGAAATGCAAAATGAAACAGAAAGTAACGAAAAAGTGCAGAACAATCAACTGGGTATCCCGACCCAAACTATAGTTGCTGAGAGGACTCCATTGAAAGTGGTGAAATTGGGAAGTTTCCCTCGTGGAGATCTCGTTGCTGAAACGAGGAGGAACGAGGAGCGGGAGCTGGACCGCTGCAAGGACATCATTAAGAAAATGAAGGATGTCTTCAAAGTCCAGCGAAACATCTCTCAGGTGATTCAAAGCGGCGTTTTGGAGATGGAAGAGAGATTTTAGTTGGCAGTTGGCTGAAAAAGAACTAGTCTCTGCTACTCCTCACGAGACTCCATCCAAGAGGTCGAGGAAAGCTCGGTTAGACGCTATCCTAATCAAGCTAGTAAGTTCTTCCTATGCTGAGGTCCTGAAGAAGATCCAGAAAGGATTAACGCCGGAAGACTCGGGGACGAAGGTCAAATCCGTCCGAAAGACCCAGACTGGATGCCTTCTCATCGAGCTCGGAAAGGACACGCGTGACAGGTGCGGCTTTCGAGATGCAATAAGAGGGGTTCTCGGGGCTGCAGATGTTGACACGAGTCTGGAACCGAAAGTTACCCTGGAGATTAGAGATATTCCTGAGCTCTACGACGTCGACTATGTCCGAGAAGCGATTCGCCAACAAGCTCCCGAGCTTGGTGATTGTAAGTTTAGTTTGACCCGAGCTAACAGTCGAGGTCTCAAAACGGCCATCTTCACAGTTGGCGAAAGATAAGCGGAGAAGATTCTATCGCTGAAAAATATCCGGATTGGCTGGGTTATCTGTAGTGTGCGGACTAGAATGTCGGTCACGCCCTGCTATAAATGCGTAGGGTTCGGTCACTTGACATCGAGCTGCAAAGGTCCGGACAGGCGTGATGCATGCTTCAAGTGCGGCGAGCCTGGGCATCAAGGGAAAACTTGCCCTGCGACTGAGCGCTGTGTCTTCTGCGCGGACTCTGGGTTGGAAGATGTCGCCCATAAGTTAGGATCCGGGAAGTGCAAGACTTTCAGAGACGCGCTGGCGAAAGCAAAACAGCACGGAAAATGATAAGTGTCTTACAGGGCAACATGCACCGCAGTTCAGTCGCCAATTACCTCCTCCTACCGCTGGCCTCTGAGAAAATCGCCGATATCCTACTGCTGAGTGAGCAGTATCGAGACAAGGATTTACCTTCGTGGTATGGTGATGTTTCGGGAACTGCTGTTGTGTGGGTCTTGGACACCGGGAAGATCCGAATCAGGGACCACGGCAGAGGAGATGGGTTCGTTTGGGTTCACTTTGATGACAAGTTCTTCTTTAGTGTGAACCTCACTCCAAACGAAGTGATACAGCCTTTCCGCAACAGGGTAGACAAGCTGGAAGACGCTATCCTTAGGGTGACAAGAAAGGTAGTTGTTGGAGAGAAATTTGCAGTGGAAATCGCCAGAGGAATAGAAGCTACTGAGAACGCAAACGAAAGAGAATCAGTTGAAGCGCTTGTTGCTGCAGCGATAGCCCTCATTGAGAGAGCCTGCGACGCTTCTATGCCGCGAAGAACACTTCGCCACGGTAAGCCTCCTGTGTATTGGTGGACAATGGAGATCTCCAACCTCCGGAAAAGATACCTTCGTCTGCAAAGAATCGCTCAACGTGCCAGAAACCGAGACGACGCAGAAGTCAGATTGTCTGAGTACAGATCTGCAAGACGTGAGTTGCGACGTGCTATCAATCGTAGCAAGACCCGCTGCTGGCAAGAACTGGTTGAGGACATTAACAGAGACCCATGGGGGCTCGGGTACAAACTGGTCACCCAGAAACTCGGCGCCTTTGGTCCTAATTGCATATTGGATTCTGCAGCTATAAAAAGGATTGTGCCAACTCTTTTCCCCAGTCACCCCATCCGTCAGGAGGACGAATTAGGACAAGTCGGAGAATATCAACTCTTCACTTCCGCTGAACACAACGTAGCCGTACGATCAATGAAAGACAGGAAGGCGCCTGACCCAGACGGCATACCGAACGAGGTCCTGAAGTTAGTTTTTCAACTGTGCCCCCATCTGCTATTGAGGATATTCAACGCACGCCTATAGTTTATGATTGCAGTTGACATTTACTGAAGGACTAGAAGACATTTCTTTATTTAATTGAATAACACAATAACTCAAGTGCATTATTATTTGTCTACATTATTTATAGTTAATTAGATACACTTATCAAGGCCAGCAGTAGCCAGCTGATGAGATTTGGTAGTTATAGTGTTTTTTAATACTTGGAAAAATTGATTTTACATCATCAAAATAAGGAAAAACTTTCTTTTACTTGGGTTTTGGGAACCTTTTAATAACAAAGTTAGACTTACAAGATCTTTTATTTCTCAGGGTCTCAAATTTCTAAAGTATACTGATAGTTGGTCTTTTATAAATTATGTTTCCACACCACATATAGAAATAATTTCATGTGCTTTAGAATGAAAAAGTGATAATTTTTGTTGATAGAAACATGTTTGTCTGGGACAAACCACATCTCAGTAGACAGAACTACCAACGTTTTGATCATCTTGCTGTGGCTGTCTTCAGGGCAATTTCAGAGTCGTAAAGACCTAAGTAGCATAGGCAGAGTACGACAGTGACTTAGGTCTGTACAACTCTGGTATTGCCCTGAAGACAGCCATAGCAAGATGGCCAAACAATTGGTAGTTCTGTCTACTGAGACATAGTATGTGCTGGACAAACAAGTTTATACTGACTCCAGCAGCAGAAGCCTAAGTTTACAATTTTTGTTCATAATAACGCATTGAGAATATTTTTTGTAAAGATATAAACTTCTTAATTTAAAAGCAAAAAATCATAAGTCCAATTAGTTTTCTTACATTTTTGATTTGTTTGAACAATAATTACTCAAACATAATAAAAGTGGGATTTCAAAAAATAAATGTTGGGTCTCAAATTTAGGAAAAAAGTGTTGAAATCTGTTTAGGAAAAAAATTTGTACCATTGTCATCTAACCTTCCCCCCTTAAAATCATTTCCTCTATAAATATTTAGTATTGTTATCATCATTAAAAATAATTTTAATTAAAATTGTCTCACAAATAGTGATGGTACAAATTTTGCATCTTATTTTCAATTAATCAAATTCCAAAGTTTCAGTGTCCGTGCTTTTATTAGCTGAGTAATGAGATATTGATGAACAACCCATTTCTTTCCTAAATACATTTCAGCTCTTTTTTCCTTAAATTGATTGCCAACATTCATTTTTCAAAATCCAAATTTTATTATGTTTCAGTAATTTTTGTTTAAACAATTCAGAAACATAAGAAAACTTATCAGACTTCAGATTTTTAGCTTTGAAATTAAAAAGCTTATACCATCACAAAAAAATTTCTCAATGCAGTATTATCAACAAAATTTGTTATCAATTTTTCTTTGTGAAGCATCTGAAATTATTTTTATATATGTGGTATGGGAACATAATTTACAAAAGACCGATTTTAGGAGAAAAGTGAACAGAATTAGTAATTGAAAATATTGAGCAACAAAATTTTAAATGCGACATTGAAGTATTAGAAGCCATCCTGAATAACTGAAACCCATAATTGTATAATTTAAGGCATTGTATTCTAGCTTTAGCCTAAAGCTGGAATACTGGTAAAATGGAAGACACTGAACATAGCAATAAAATTTTGCCGCAACAAAATAGCTTCAAATATTTGCATACAAAATTAATTTTGTATTCCACCTCATGGGCCTCTTTAAGTTTGGCATAGAAGAAGGCTCGTAATTTTGTACATTAATAAGTGATAATAATCCTAGTGACAAGTGATAATACAAGAGTTGTCATTATTTTATTTTGGTAAATGGAAGAGTCTTAGTAATCGTGTTATATATATTTATAATTAATCCAACTTGTCTATATGTATGTGTGACAAATTTTAATAACTGTGAGCATATGAATTCAGTGTGTGTTTCACAACACATCCATTCTAATACACAAATGCGAAATGCGAAAGTGTGACTGTCTGTTTGCTACTTGATCATGACTTAGCCACTGAACCGATCATCATGAAATATCAAAAGGAAACAGTTTAGATGTCCAGGATGAGCATAGGTTAACTTTTATTTTCAAAATATGTGAAATAAAGATAGAAGATGGTTTTTGACAATAAATGTCAATGTAGTCAGGGGAAAATTTGCTATATTTACTTATGCTGCCTTAACCATTAGAGATAGATGACAACTATGTAGGTAATATTGTTTCCTGCAAAGAGTTGTATAAAATAGTCTGTGACAGCATAAGTCTGTCTACAAAGGTTAACCTAAATTATTAAAAAAAAGAGATTAGACATAGAAGTAGTTAAATGCTTCAATTTAAGAGTGTAATTTAAGAAGGAAAGATTCAATCATCAACAAATTTAATGTTTTATCTATTTTGTGCATTTAACAAAGATAAAATAATCTTTAAATCACTAAATTTGGAAGAATAGTTTAGATTTCAAAAGCATTTTAATGAAATTGTGCAGGTGCACTGCCACTGTCATGTCTTGCTTCAAAAGCAAAAATTTGACCAGTGTGGCTCCCAGCATGTGGATTTATTCTACCTGAGATACTGAGATGAATAGAGCAACTTCCAATGTTATGTCAGAGTTGGGCCACCATTGGGGTTGGGGGCAAACATCCTTAGAACCCCCATTGGAGGAGAAGGAAGGGAGGGTTGTGTAAAAATGTTTAATGGAGAAAGATGGGTTTAATTAATAGATTTTGGGGTCTTTCAAATAAATAGTGACATGATTTCACACAAATACAGTAAGGTACATATAAGCATGAAATATGTCTAACTCTCCTAAGAGTGAAGTGGTTTGCTAGGTTAATTGGTACATTTCGATTGGTTTCTCTATTGAGTGGCCACTTTTACAAGAGTTTGTTTCTCTTATGGACAACTTTATGTTGCTTGCGCAAGGGTGGTTTCATCCATATTTATTCTTGTTGCTGGAAGTGAAACTGAAATGGTGTACACAATCAAGTTTTGTATTAATTTGTAAAATAATGAATTTGTAAATTTGGATGCTGTTCATTTGTTTAAAAAAGCAGTAGGTAAAATTATTTTGATCTTACATAATAGATAGAATTTTTTTTTCCTGAGTAAAATCAGATTGGTCTAACAAGTAAAAAAATTACGGGCAATACCAGGTAATCAGTTAGTATGCCTGTGTATCTATTTTACATATGACCACTAAATCCTGTCAACAAACATGAAAACTGCACTCGGCCAACTCATTCTTCTCAACATTAACCTCAGAAAAACATATGAACATGTAAAAGATCAGATAACATGTTCCAGTTCCCACAAAGAATAAGTTTGAAATCCTAAACCAAACTCCTGCCAGACCTCCCCTTCTTCCAAATCCTTCATTCCCAATAGTTTACCATCACTACACCAATACACACTCAGGAGCAACTAATAAGAAACAGGGAAACATTAAAAATCTTGCTCCAGAGCACCTATCAATCAAATCCAGATACACTCTCTCAATCCCCAAAAGTTTTAGCTTTAAGAAATCTTTGGGAATGGTAGAAACATGTCCTCCAAAGTGAGAGAGTTACTCCATACAAGTTCTCAGTCACTGGGACATTTAAGCCCAATGCCAGAATGACAGATGTGATTGCAGGACTTCCCAATGATTTCACTCAATGGAACACTAGTAATTATTGGAGGACAGAATAATGTAGAACTGGGTGGCCTCTTTGAATCCAAGAAATACCTAACAAGTGTATTGAAGGTCATCAAAATCACCAATATAATTATGACCACTCTACCTCCATAGCATAAAAAGTTAACAACAAAATTAAGATTGCAAACAAGGATCTAAAACAACATTTAACAGTTACTCCAATTACCATCTTCCAGCACATCAGTTGACCATCTTCCAGCACATCAGTTTACCAGACATGGTCTCTACCTGAACCAAAATGGTAAATACATTATAGGTAGGCTTATCGCAACAAGGATCCTGGGTACACATAAATAATCCCTTTATATCTTCTCCCCTTCTGCTGCCATGTGTGAACTATTCAAAAGAAAAGTGCAACAACTCTTACAACAGAAACTCTACTGAATACTGTGATAACAGTATTCAAGAATTTCTCAATGACAATAACCAACACATGACATACACATTTTTTGCTGAAAAATCATTAGAACAATGTGCAAAAATATAATTAAAATAAAGGTGAAGAAGTTGACAAACAATGCAGGAAATGAAAAACAGACTACATAAAAAGGTTTTATTGTAAATATAGATTTTCACTGAAATTAATAAAATAAAAGTGTTTCACTTAAAATGTACCATCGATATTTATTAACATTAGCCCAAATAGTTATTAATGTTATGTAATTAAATAATTGTATTATGTTATAATTAAAATAATTTATAATTAATTTAATGTTATAATTAATTATAATTTATCATTCAATAATGTATTAAATAATTGTATTTCTTTAAAAACAATGACAATATGTATCTTTAAGCTAACTTCTATTTCATTTATATATATATATATATATAAATAAATTATTCCATTAAATGTGTATAGTATTGCCGTTACCTTCAAAAAAAATTATTGTTAGTATTATGACTCACCTTACATTGTTGTAATGAGCTGTGTGGTTGAATAACTTACTGTTATTTAAGGACGGAAATGCATTAGATTCAGAGGTTTGATGGGTTCCCGAGAGCTGACTGAAGTGCAAGAAGTAGATTGTAGTGCATGAAGCTTGAGTTGATCACGGCAAAGAGTAGCAGAAGGATTGAATAGCCAGAAGTGAATGAAGTTTAAGTGGATTAGCATGATAGGATCATATGATGGGAGAAAACATTCAGGTTCAATAACATGGAGAGTCAGAATTAAGAGGAGAAACTTGTGAAATTGATGGCACCACAGGGAATTAGTTGATAAAGTAACATACAGCAAGGTAAGGAGAGCAAACAAACACGAGGAAAGCCAAGATATAAGTACAATGTGTGTTTCATTTTCAATATAGTTTCATTCAGGTGGACACCATGGCTGATTAAATGATTTGCTGTGCGATATGAAAGTCAAGTTTTACAGGTGTCGCATTATGTTCCACTTATCAATTTTAATGTGTTCACATTTTTTTCTTTTTGACTTATATTCGATATATAAGTAAAACATACAAAAGTTATTTGTAATATCAGACAGTTCTGTTTCATATTTGTTTTAAAATTCATCTCAAAATTTTCATAAAAATATTGAAAATCTTTCGACAATGGTAAGATTTTTAGGTAAAGCTAAAGTATTTAAAGAACTATTATTTTTATGTTGACATTACTTTGATAAATATTGATGGTACATTTTCAAATAATCTTTGGAGATTCTTTGACACTTTCACTATCTTACAACCAAGATTAAGTTTCTTTTGAAAATGTTTGATTTCTCATCAATTTATGATGATAAACAGTAAAATATCAAAACATTAAGATCAAAAGTAATAAATGCCTTCTAAATATTGTCTTGGCTACTTTGGATCCACCAAATAATTTGAGAAACCGCTCTTGTTCTACGGTGTAATCTGTGGATTCCGAAAATCCTTACTCTCCGTACAAAAAAAACTTCCTCTTTTTACAAAAAAGTAATTCAGGGATATAAAATTTACTCGTACAAAAAATCTAGAAGATATTTTTAATTTGCTTATCTCCACAAGGGCATTGATCATTCACAAGGAATCACGGCGGTGTAATCGTTAGTTCAGCGTTCGACATTGCACGTTCATTTTTTGCTTCGTTGAGGACTCAACTATCTTTACATGCAGAAATTAATATTCTTATTTCTAAACGTTCTTACCACGAGAATGAAACAGAATATTTGTATAACAACTAATATAAGCGCGCCCATACATCGACGAATCACATTGCCCCAGATAAGCGCGCGGTCCTTCAAATCTGACTTGGCTAGCGCGCGAACATTTTGAGAACTGGTGATTGCGTTTCACTCTTAAATCCTTTATGCAAAACTTCGACTCAAAACATTTAAATATCGAGGTATATGTTACGTTTTACATGATGGAATCGTAGTTTTCTTACTTTTATAAAAATCTCAACGCTTAAGATACTTGTTCGCAAACTCGAACGTTTCATGTCATATTCTCGAAGAATAAACACACAGCGGCGCGACTTCAACTTTTTAATACGTTCAGGGTGAAAACGAGACGTTATTAAATTATTGTACGTCGTTTCTCTGCAGCGATATTATGGTACTCTTCAACTGCAATCAATGCATGTGACACATAGTTGACTGAGGAATTACCTGGGGGACGTAGTTGAACGAATCAGATGATTTTTTAACCTACGATTCGTTTTTCAGTTTCGTAACAAAATGTTGACTGCATTATTAACTCAAAGGGGTTGACGCCGTTAGGGGTGTCCGCGGAGGAAACCGCACCCTTTAGTTTAAATTTCCTCAATGTTAATTTGCTACAGCAAATACCTAATAAAGTTTCCGAGAACTGACTTTTGAAGCGGCCATGGGAATTCTTGGTGCACTGAATATCCATTTATGGAGTCAGGAGTCACCAATTTAAAAAAGGAAAGAACTATTAAGGAATGCTATAACTTACCTTTGTGGCTTCTCGAACGACTAATAATTTGCGAGGGTTCTCTGAGATCGGAGTCACGTCTTCAGAAATCACAGTTGCGTTCTCAGGAATAACCAACGAACCTTCTGGAATCTCTCGTACTACCTTTGCAACTTCTACTGGAATTTCCGTATCATCTGGATCCTCCAAGGGCTTATCTGAATCATCCAAGGGCTTATCTGAATCCTCCAAGGGCTTATCTGAATCCTCCAAGGGCTTATCTGAATTCTCCAAGGGCTTATCTGAATCCTCCAAGGGTTTATCTGAATCCTCCAAGGGTTTATCTGAATCCTCCAAGTGTTTATCTGAATCCTCCAAGGGTTTATCTGAATTCTCCAAGGGTTCATCTGAATCCTCTAAGGGTTTATCTGAATCCTCCCCCGGATTCTGTGAACAATCGTCTGATGAATTATTTTGAACCACCTTGTGTTTGTAAATCAACAGACGCTTTCCTGGAACCATTGACAGGTTCCCTGCAACCATCGATTCTTTTTTGACATCTTCCAGTTTACTTTCATTCATATGAAATGGTTAATTCTTTTCGATCAATGTTAATCCGCACACGCTTCTGGAGTGAAGATCGAAATGGCCGAGCAATTGTCGCTTTAGACGAGATTGTACTTTGTTCCAGACTCACAGAAATTGTTTTCTTTTCTCTAATCCTATTGGAGTATGAGATCATCTATCGGTTATGAGCGTAGCATTTGCTTCCTCTATTGACATATACAAATGAAAACATTTTATGACCGAAATAATAATTGTATAAATCTGAATATCTCTACGTGTTTTATTAAATTATCTAGCGAAAAATATATGGTTCATTACGAAATCAAATCTTTGTTGCGGATTGTCAATAAAACATGTGTTATCTAGTCATGGCCGTCTGGAACGCGTCCTTTTAGAAGACTTGTTTGGATTCGTTGAATTGCAGTCATTTCTTTTTCATCTTACAAATTCTTAGTATTCCGGACTGAAATAGTTAATGTATAATGTCAATAGAGTGTAGCTCAACAGATTTTCCACAGATTTCAGTTTGGATTTCTCAGAAGGTCTTAAGAAACCTTTCATACCTCTTTGCTGTAAAAAAAATACATAAATAATAAAGAAATATTGCTGAAATCTTGAAAACAAATCGTCTTCTAGTAAATAAATAGATTTATACAAAATGAAAATAAGAATACATTTAAATGAGAAGATAAGTTCCGCTTTCGGAAGTCGAAACGCTCATCTAATCTCAGAGATACTTATACATTTGCGAGGCAAAGTTAGCGACACACTTCCTTTATCGCTCCGTAACTTCTACACTTTAAAAGTTGATGTGTGGGTGCTCCCATGTGTTATCACATTACTGTGATGAATGAAGAATACGAAGAGTATCGTTGTTCTGCGTGTAAAAAAGCGTTAAAAACGCAAGTTAATTGGTGCAAACCAAGTAGTTGCGTAAAACTATATTTTCACCCTAGTTGTGCAGAAAAACACAAGAAATACGATGGAAATAGTGATCTAGTGATGTGTAGTGGCTCTTTTGCTTCTTTTACTGTCGCAAAAGAAGCTGAAATGAAGAGAGCAACAGGAAAACAAGAAATGAGGAGAGGATCTGCAGGAGAGGTCTTTAGTGAAGGTAGTGCCAGTGGTAGGCGACAATCATATGGAAATGTACCATCGAACATGGAAGCTAAAATTGACTGGATATTAAAAGCGATAAAAGAAATGAATGACGAGGAAACATGTAGAAGTAACATTAGAAGAATTATAAAGGAAGTGACACAGGAAGAATTCGGAAACATTAGACAAGAAATAGCGGAATTGAAGAACAGTATACTAAAAGGGGCAGAAGAACCGAAGGAAATAACGAATTTTTTTTCGGAAGTTGTTAAAGTGAAAAGGAAGGAAAACATAATTGTTGTGAAACCAAAAGTGGTTCAAGAAAGTGAAAAAACTAAAATGATAGTGAAAGAAAAAGTTGGTATTACAAATATGGATGTGGGGATCACAAAAGAAAAAAAGGTGCCGTTATCCTGGGATGTGAAACAGGAGAAGAGATACAAAAACTAAAATATGAAGTACAAGAAAAACTTGGGGATGATTTCCAAATAATGGAACCTAAGCAGGTTACACCAAAATTGAAGATAATAGATATTGATGAAGAAGAAATAAAAGCAAGTATTGCGGATCTGGTATCTACAATAAAGAAACAAAATAGAATGGAAGAAGTAAATAAAGATTGTCACATTCGAATCGTAAAAAGAATTGTAAAAGACTAAAAATGCTCATGATGCTAAAAACATGAGGAAATCAACAAAGAATGAAGGATCTATAATTATAGAAGTCGATGAGCTTACACAAGAGATTATGCTGAAACGAGAGAAAATTAATGTTGGTTGGCGAAAATTTAAAGTGTACAATTACGTCAGTGTTCAAAGATGTTTTAAATGTTGGGGTTTCTTTCATATGGCAAGAAACTGTAAGAAATGTAGCATGCTACAAATGCGCAGGAAACCATGAAACGGCGGACTGTAAAGAAGATAAAAAACAATGTATTAATTGTAAGCAAAAAGCGAAAAATTTAATTTGAATATAAATGAAAAACACGAAGCCATAAATGTAGAATGTCCGACATACAAGAGATTCCCAAATGAGGAGATGAAAAGAGCAGGATTGGAGGTTAAGAAGGTAAAACCACAGCAACAACAGAAGAATAAAGATGTGATTATGCATACAAATGCAGAGATTTATAAAGATGAAATACAAAATATGGTAATTGAAAAAATTATTCCAGCTGTGCTTGTACTATCAGAGACAAGAGTAACGACAAAAATTGAAGATAGTAAAGTGAATTTAAGTGGCTACAATGTAGTTAGAAGTGACGGGGAAAAGAGGTATACAGGAGGTGTATTGATATATGTGAGGGAAAAGACAAAAAGGGAAGTGTTAATGATAAAGAAGGTACTTGCAAACTGTGGGATTATAGAAGTGAAAGTTTATAGAAATGGTTAATAAATTTATAATAATAAATTTATTGTCAAAAAACAGTACAAACTGCGTATGACCACGTGGAGGACAATAAACTAATTTACTCTCCGGAAGCAAGCAAGGGACCATCCCATCAATTCCGATCAAGGGCCCTAAGGCAG
>NNCF01126704.1:603649-644985 GCA_002313205.1 Laupala kohalensis | reverse complement strand
ATGTCAATATGTTTGTAATTTAACGCAAATATGTTTGTAAATTTACATGTACAAGTTATTATCGAACTATAGATTATTCTGAGTATAGTGTTTAAAAATCATAAGAGTTGAAAAAACACTAAATTCACGATTTATTGATACAATAAACACGCCCCTAGACAAAGCCTAGAGAACCTGTATAAGAAATCTGCCTCTACCCGAAGGAAAACCGGAGAAAAACCCAGGCCAGGATGGTGTGATAGAAGCGATATATCATTTGTTAAGTGTATCTGATGGTGAATTCATTCAGTTTTTGGAGAAGGTTGTGGAAGAATGTATGTCTCACAGTGAATGCAAAGTGATAGGATATTTCAATATAGATTGTAAAACTGATTCTTTTTATTCAAAGAAACTACAAACTAAAATGCAGATTTTAGGAATGAAACAATATGTAAACAGCGCAACAAGAGTAACCAGTGATAGCAAGACAATTACAGACTTAGTATTTTCAAACAGTAAAATGGATGTTGAAGTGATCCATCAACCTATTATAATGGATTATGCATGAAAAAAAGTTGAACTGAGTTTGAGTAGTAGCGTAACTCAATTGAGAGAGTTGCTTACTAGGAAATATAAATTGTTCAATGTTGATAATTTTGTTAAGTCAAAGACAAATATAGGGTCTAATCTTGAGAATAATGAGACGAAGACAGATAAATTAGTTCATTGTGCAGTAAAAGCTCCAAATGTAAATGCACCTGTAAAAATATTAAAAATACCAAAATACGGGAAGGTAAAAAATGTTTTCCACATGAAATAAGAGTGACAACAAATAGGAAGGATGAGGGATGTAGAAAAGTTAGAGAAAATCGCTCTGATTTTAATTTGATGCAATATAAACATTTAAAACGATGGATGAACATCTAATGAAGGAATTTGTTAAACCATAGATATAAGAATGCTGACGAGGCCGTTATAAGGGGCGGCGTGGTGTTTGTTTTGTTACAACACTCGCCGTCGACACTATGGCATTCGTCAGCAAAATGATGAAGGACGCTGACATTCAGCCTTGCAATGAAAATGCAAGGCGTTATTTTTTAGTTAAAAAGTAAATATTTTCGGGTTAGTGTCACAATAGTAGTAAAAATTTAATAGATATGTAGATACAGAAACAACACTTTGAAAATAATGTAATTATTTCTGTATAATTTTTTATTTTAATGTACAATTCTTATATTGTGTTGTGTAGTGTATTTTATATGCATGTAAAAAATAGCCGAGAAGGCTAAATAAATATTCAATCAATCAATCAATCAATCAGTAAAATTGGTACCAAACTGTGTTTGTCTAATTGTTTTAAGGTAATATCCCACTGTACAGAATCGAACGCTCCTTCAAAATCGACCACACTTACAATCATACATTTCATTTTCCGCTGTCATAATCAGTTGTGTTATTGCTTGTTCCGTACATTTCCTTCTTTGAGCCCATATTGATTGTTGTTCAATTCGTTTTGTATTGTTTTCTGTATGCGGTTTGTTACTATCATCTAAGATTTTTTCTTGTGTCGGCATGATTTTGCATGCTACTTATCTCGCCTGCCAGGTTTTAAGAATAGCATAAGTTCTCCTCTTTTCCACCCCCGTGGGAAATATCGGCAGCGAAGCATGCATTGTATAATTCTGATAAGTATTTTTTTTCAGTCTTTTAGCCATATCATTGGTTATACAGTCGTAACTTGGACTTTTATTTGTTTGTAATTTCTCTTTTTGTTTGTATATTTTTTACTTTTGCAGCTGTTATTTTCTCCTCAGTGGTATTTCCATTATATCATGTTGTCTGCTATGCGCATTTACTCAATCTTTCTTCCATGAAAGATTTGATGAATCATCTCTCCTGTTTCTTGCCAACCTTTTGTAAATGTTGTCTCTTTTATTATCATGCTCCACACCACTCCACACCGTCTTTGCTTTTATTTTCCTCTGCCTATTGCGTATGGTAGACCCCACACATTTCTGTCTATACTTGTATGTATAAAATTCATCCAGTTTTCCCTCTTCTTGTTTCGTGTGTGCTTCTTGAATTTCTTCAGATGATCTCTGTAGAGTTTTTCTCCAAGTACATAATGTTCTAATCCTGCTGTCCATCTTTTATACTGTCGTCGTAATATATTTCGCTCCTTCTTCATTCCCTGTAGATCTTTATCCCACCAGGTTTGTCCTTTCCTAAAACCATCACTCCAATTCCTACAGTATGGTTGTACCAGTCAGTGGCGTAACTATCCAAGTCGGGGCCCCCGGACAAAATGTGGATCGGGGTCCCTTAGTGGCCGCAGTTTTAGTGTTTAAGGTATGGGAAAATGAGAAAAAATATTTTATGATCTTTTAGTAAAAAATACAACAATCTTAGTTACTATTTAGTAATTTAATTTAATAATATTTTCATACCTTACATTTATAATGCGGTAATTATACTAAACAATCCAACGATATATTTATAATTTCATATGACGAACTTTTTTTCGAAAAATGTTTTAACGAGCTGATCTAATCTGCTTCTGAAATCATTTGTATCCCCAGATTTGATGGATACAACACTTAAATCACTCAAATTGTCTTGATTCAAGGAATTTCTCGTAACAAAGTAACTTTTGACGAGCTTCAATTTCGGAAACGACCGTTCTGCAGTCGCAACTGTACCTGGCAGAGTTAAAATCGCATGACATCTTTAGACTTGTCCGGAAAACTGGCCGATAACGTAAAATAATAAATTAGTAAAACTGAAGCATATGCAAAACGTTCGTCGATTAAGTATGACTAGATTTCGTAAAATAATATTTATGTACTAAACAAAATTCTTTTGTTTGAACAATATTTTTTTTTTCACAAACGGTTAAAAACCACGAAGAAAGCTCCAGAGGTTGGGGTCCCATGAGACTGGGGGTTCCCGGGCAATGTCAGGGTGTACAGAGTCCTAGTTACGCCACTGGTACCAGTCTTATCATATTGTATTGTATATCATATATCCTTGGACTATATCTAATATATCTTTACTTGGTTCATATTTTGAATGTAATTGTCTCTGTTGTGATATGCCTGCCCAATCTATCGTTCTGTAATTACTGGGTTTTCTTTCTTGCCTATTTCATGTAGTATTGTCATGTGATCACCTAGTATTGTGTTTTAACCTCCCATCCATTTATATCGGTTTCTGTTGTATTTACTTTGAGTATGAGATTAAGAATTGATATTCCATTATCAGTTTCCAATGTAGTTATATCATATGTGTTAATAATTTCTAGGTTTTGTATTTCTAGGTTTTGCAAGTAGTATTTCCTCCAGAAGTTCATATAGTATTTCCTCCTCCTTCCTTTCCTCTTTTGTTAGTCATTTTCTCTCTATAAAATGAACGTGCATTCCAATCCCCTCCTATGTAAATATCTTCCCCTCAGTTGTTTTCTATTATATTTGACACCTCTTGGAATATAGTTTTCTTCATATCGCCCTAAGCTACATAGACATTTATTAAGATCACTCTAATATTATCCTTGGCTGTTTTAACCACCTGTACAGTCCCGGTTGTACATTCATTCATCTCCATTATTTCTATAGTACTACTGCATATTAATAATGCCGATTTCCCTCCATGCTTATAAATTGCTTTGTAGAACATTGGAATATTTGTGAGATTACCATACCTCATATATGGCTCTTGCATCATGCATATATGTATTTTATTTATCTCTGTTTTATCTTATTAACTCTATTAGGCTTAATTTTCCTCTTTGTAGGTTTTTTGCAATATTTTTAAGACCCATTTTTTTCTGCATTATGTCACAAATCCTTCTGTATTCTGTACATTTCTTATCTCTTATATTGTGTGCATGTTCTAATCCTCACCGGTTGCAATTTATACAAGTTGTTGTTTCTTCCTTATTCTTACAGTTCTCATACTCATGTCCGGGTTGGCCACAATGGCCGCACAGCTGTGATTTTTTCTTCACATGTATTGGCGAAATGACCATACGGATGGCACCTAAAGCAACGGAGTGGCTATATGTAATTCTCTACTCTATACGAATTGTACCAAACATATTTTTCCCCGTGGTTTTAATCTTTGATACATAGATATGGATATTTTTATGACCCAACGCAGCTTCCTCCAATCGTCTTTGCCTATTTTCTTTACCACACGTACTTCTCTTTCCTCATCTGCTTCACAATTCTGGTTGACTATTGCATTTATCACTGTGTCTTCCTTCTTTTCTGGTAAACCGTATATGATTATACCTTCTTGAGTCCTCGCATTTTAGGTCGGGGTTATCATGTTGTATGTCTTCCATTCATTCACTCATTTTTCCCTCCTGCACTCGTATCAGTAACTTATTGCCTCGTACTGCCCTACATTCATCCAAATTTATCACCTCCGGTTGGTCGCCTATCGTTTTATGAAATATCTCTGGTACATTTGCCTTGTTGTCCTCCTTACGTTTCCCTATTATGTATAATCTGTCTTTATTTCTTCGTTTCCATGCTACTCCAGCTTAAGGCAGGTCTGTATCGATATGTAGATGCTTCACTTCGTTGTTGCTCTGTTGTAAAATTTCTGCTCTATTCTCTGTATTTTCTCTGTGACACTCTGAACAGTGTGTTGTATTTCTGTTAACTTCGATTCTATCGCATTAGGTTGCTCTCGCATTTTTTGTGTCTGGTGCTCTATCGGTTTATTATATCCTTTGCATCTGCGAGTTTATTTCTATTCTATCTTTGTATAAATTCCCCTGAAGCATATTCCATCTGTCATCTATCGTCGATATTATATGCTCTTCCAGTTACTCTGGAGTGTTCCGTTCCGTAATCACCTATTCCGACCCCTGTAATTCTTCTCCTAAGTTGAGTATCATTTTCTTAGCTGTTTCTATTTTCGCTGCTTCCTGTAGCTTTTCTTTATATACCTGTACTTCTTTTCTCATCTGTTCCCCAAATCACCATAATTCTTTAACTACGTCGCGGATAATTTGTTGGTATTTTTCTGACACATTTGAATTTTTCTTCCTCAAATACCATTAACAACTCATGATAAGTACAACGTGCAGTTTTCTTGTCCCCTATGCCTGTCTTCCGATATCTTCTACTCCGTGTGGCAATCGTTTCCATCTCATCCCTTGTTGTACTATTTTCGCTTGGGCTACTACTATCACGAGGTGTTCTTTCCCCACTCTCCTTTTCATGTGGTGTTTCTGTTTCACTTTGTGCGCGATTAAGTACCGTGCGGTCCACGTTTATTATTGACTGTCAACCTTTACATCCCCCATCTTGTTGACGTGTTCCTAATTTCTTGTTTGTAGACATATATTTTTTATCCTTATTATACCTCATGTCTATTGATTCTGTTTTTGAGAAGATTTTGCTATTTATAGTCTTTCTAGCTTTCTTCTTGCTATACTATGTTGGTATTCTATTTTGCGCATATACCTCTGTATTACTTATTATATGAAAACTCTTTTGCCTCCTTATCAATTTTCAGTAGTATGAATGTTGTACAATTTTCTTTTCTCAATTATTTTATTATTATTAAATTTTCAAAACTCTAAATGCCCAGTTTTGTTTGTCTTTCCTGACTTATTAAATCGCTTTTAATCTCATTTCAATGTTCTTATTCATTCTGGAGATCCATTCCAAAAACAAGCGTTTTCCTCACACGTTTTCGCCACTTTTAACTTTCTTTTGAATTATCCAAATGTCTTCAAATTTGGTATACGGGATTTAGAATTCTTCAATATTACTCCTACAAGATTATATTTTATTTGCCGAAAGGGTTCTCTGTAAATACAAACTCATCCCTTATACCATGTAAGTAATTCCGAAATTTGCCTGTGGGGTTGCCACAAACCTTGCCTTAATTTGGGTTGGTATCCCGTATATACTCTAACGATCCAGATTCGTTAGTGAATCATTTGGTATTTATTAGAATTTTACAGGGGATGTAATTGCCGAGTTATACAAAAATGCGTAGAACGTCCATTTGAATGTAGCGCCGAGTGGGGTGTATTCTGAGCGTGATACGAAGCGACGGAATATTTTTTGAGTAAAATACGAGAGGAACTAGAGATCATGAAAGCACCTGGCTGGGCCAGTGAAGTGAATAATAAGGAAGCGATCAGATTGGCGAAATAAACGAGGCATAAGAAAGGAGTGGGGGCTAGTGTGCAGGTGGAAAGCCGGAAACAAGATTCACTCTCAATTGTTCGTGGTAGATTGGAAGAGACGGTTCGCTTTACGTAATTGTAAACGTGTGGGTTTTAGAAGCACGGAGAATATCAGCGTGAGGAGTGGAATTTAATCACACGTGGCATTTAATAGTCAAAAGGGAAGTTGAACCGGTTAAGCATTTCTTAATCAAAGTTGATTGGCGAAGTTGTATAATTGCCGTAAGAACGAATATCAAATTTCGGTGAATATCGTTTCCGTGATATTTTTTTTATAGTACTCGAGAATAGAGGAAGGACGGCCGAAGTTATACGAACGTAAAGAATCATCGTATCGTTTGGAAAAGCTCCAAGTGAAGCTACAGCCTATTTTCGAAAAGCATTAGTTCGATTCGAACATTTCGACGCCGTTTTCGAGGGGAAAGCAGAGCAGACGAGACCACGTGGTGTGGAAGCCTGGTAGTACGCCGCCGATTCAAGGTCATCAGCAGCACAGCTGGGGCAGCCTGTCGAATACGAGAGGTATTCTCGAACTGGTGAGATCGTGCCACGATTTCCGAAGAATTATTCGCTGTTTTGTGAGTATTACGTCTCTGGGAGGCGAACATTGTTCCTAGTGTGTTTCGTGAGCTAGGGAACGTAATTTAAATTGTTGTAATTCGATGCTAAATGAGTATCTTTGAATAAAGAGAAAATTGCATTGGAATAGTTATTTTTTCCGAATTAACTGTAACTCATTTTGAAACATTCCGAGAAGAACGAAGATTAAAAATCAAGTAAATTGATGAACTTTTGATAGAACCTCAAGATAAAGAAATAATAAGAGCTCATTTCGTGCTTAGTTTTTGAACGTAGTATTTTATTGTATTAAATTTTAGGGTATTAATTGATGTAATTGCACGATCCATTATTTGTGAGCTAGAAACCACGTGACGCAATTTGTATGAAAAAGGGTTTTTACATTTGTTCTTGTGATTTATGTGGGGATTACTTGAATTGTGTAATTATTATAAATGTTTGTACTATTATCAGAATATACGTTGTTAATTCACATCTGAAATCCGAACCTTATTATTAATTATAATTATCATAACTTATACCCAATATTAATTTAATAACTTCCCCACGTGCATTTTGGGTACGTTAGATATTATATGTGGTTTTGGGTTCATGTAGCGCTATTTTTGGGTGAATGAGTTACTCCATGCTATGCCCCAAATATTACATATGGAAGCCGTTCTCTATTGCTCGTAAATCTTCTACAAAAGCTATGTTTATTTCAGATTTATGAGTTACTGCGTCATATTCACTATAGTTTTCTATTAAAAGCAACTACATACTTCTGAAAAGCGTCTAGGAGATTTTTGGCGCTGCCTTGTGCTTAACTACCTTAATTTTAGCTTTCTAAAAATATGTATTTTTCCTTCATGATTACGTTGTGATTCCTTCAATTTTTTTTCTCGGCTTCCTTTCACTGATTTTCCTCCAGACTTCCACTGTCACTTTTTAATACCTTAAAATCGTAATACATTTGGTTTGGATGCACTCACTCGCCTCTTAGTAGCGTATCCATTTACCGAAATTACGTAAATTTCCCACCACATTGCTTACCCACTGAAATTTGTAATATTTCGGCCCCTATGGGCCGAATTGTACCAAATTTTCGCACAATGTCTTCTGATTTCTTCTAGTTTACTTTAGATCTCAATTTACTTGAAAATTCACTCGTTAATACCATCTTCAATGACTTCCTATCGGGAGCACTTTCTCATGCGTGCATTTGCAAACGTGGCAATATAAATAATTAATATAGTTATTATCAGTTACTCAAAGATGTCCAGATGTTACCAAAAGTAATATTTTTATAGTAGTTTTACGTTAGTCATACGGAAAATAAAATTTGAGGACAGGCCGATTCTTCATACAAAACCGGAATGAGTCTTTATAGAAATAAATAATGTAAATTAAGTAAATAGTGATATTTTGCCACCTGATGAACTGTTAATGAACCAATAAGAAGTCCGCTCCACAAACCATTTCAACAACCCTGGGCAAATTTTCTGATATATGATCGGGGAATGCATTACATTATGGATTTTGTTATGTTGGTGAATACTACTGGCTAGGTCACTACTAGTAACCTACCGTCGCTGAGGTAGGGTAAAATGCGTTTCATGGAAAGAATGGGGCATGGAAGTATATACGAAGAAGTTGCATTGGTATAGCACGATTTATTTATTCCGTATGTGTGAAATATTTTCTTGTCGTTCTTGTTGTCGAATTCCAAGACGCTCAATTCCTTGTGTAACGTGATGTTCTCCGATCACGTGATCCACTGGAGAGTTCCGATTCCGGCTGCGGGAGTGAATAGAAAGAAAAGTTGAAATGCGATGATGCAAGGGATGATGGAGAGCGAGGAGCGAACAGTGGGTGACAGACTTGACAGGGAACAGCAGTAGACCTTGCATATTTTCCGAAGAGCTTGGAGACTCACCACCTACAAGTAATAGTCTCTAAAATTGTTGCAATGAGAGAGTGAAGTGAAAAATAGCGAAGAAAATTGCGGCAAAACAAAAGAAATGCAAAATAATGCATAAACTGGCAAAATGTAGTGAATTAAATAAGAAGTAAGAAATCTAAAAGCCAACTTCGAGGTGTGAATTTCATAACCAGTTCTTCTTTACCATTTATTTCCGCAAACAAAATGTATTGTGGTAGCACAAGTATGCAGTGTGCAGTGGCAGGTGTGCAGTGGTAGCACGCCTGCGGCCAACGCAGGAAGTCCCGGGTTCGAGTCCCGGTCGGTCGCAATTTTCACCTGGCCGTAGACGATGCAAACTCCCCTCTCCGAGTGATACTCGGAAGTTGTGAGTTCAAAAATGTATTGTGTTTGTTGAACGTAGACTCGCGTCGCATGCGTACTGACTCTTACACTACGACTGACATACACCAGGGATGTACATTTACAATGACAAAATGAAAGATAATTATTCTGAAGATATTCGGAAACAAAGGAATATGCCTAGCTAGATTGAGACTGCGCAGCAAAGGTATCTTTTGTTTTAAGTGTGACATTATTCTCAAGCAATATGAATGAATAAAAAGAAAAAAGCTTTTTGAGGAAATTAGGCTCTTTGACACACAATTCCAGCAGCTCATAGGGCATCGTTCATGAAAAAATCTGTTATCATTACGTCTCTTCTATTTTATATCTATCCATTTCTTCTTCTCAAGTTTCTCGTACACTTAATCAAACGTGTAATGACAGGAATTATGATGGAATTGTCAAAAAGGACGCATCGCTCGAGGTCTGTGCTTTTTGGGTCCAGAAGATCATTCAATAAATTTTATTTGAACAGAGTTTTTATTATAAACTATGGTATGTGGTCGAGTAATACTCGCAAAGTAATGCAGTCACGTCTAAAGCATTGTTGTTAAGAAAGTTTAGGTATCGATTAAAACGTCACGACTTCTTTGATGCATCGCATTCGATCGGAGGTGAAACGAGACACGAATAAATGAACTTTACTTTGTATTATTGCGATATAAAGGAACGTTTGAAGGTAGTTTAGTGTTACTTCGTATCTCAAATTTGCTACTCAGGTGGCCAGGACGTTTTATTTTGCACCCTCAGCTTTAACTTGAGCCCTGCCTCTCCTCAACAGGTCAAACCATCTCAAGTGGTCCAACACAGGTTGCTTTTAAAGAAAATTATAATTTTAGTGTTGTTTACATCAAGAGTCAAGAGCCCAAAAAAGATAAAATTTTATTTTTTATACCGAAACGATTTCTAGTGGAAGCCATTTTTGTTAAATGGTGCGCGCTGATTTTCACATTCGTAGACGTATACGAGGAAGCCATTATCTCTAGACATATTACTCCTAGACATTTAGATCAAAAACCAATTAGTTGTACATATTCTACTTAAGATAATACACACTTATAAATAAGATCTACGATGAAAAATAACACACGAAATTTACACTGAAACTTAACGTTTGTAACTGGTCGGTCAGCACTTATGAGGTCACTTTTTAAGGAAGGGGTATGAAATTGAAGCTGAATTTCTTCATGTTAATAGTTGAACCTATTTTGTGCAATTTCAGAAGTCAGATATTTGTTCCAATAATCTTTACAACTTGTTAAACATTGAAAGTTTATGAAAAGTTCGGAATTTACCGTTTGCACTGAAAAAAATACCTGAGCTGGGTTCCTGATGTATTGGCTGCCAACCGGAGAGACAATACATGAGTTCGCACAGCTAACATCCGTCTGCTATGAAGTGAATTTTTTACCTTCTGTATCACAGCGAACAGCATTAGCTCTCACAGCTTAACTCGCTAATCTACAAGATAAGAAAAGGTAATCTATAGTAGATGATGTTGCCAACTAGTAAGCATGTAATATTGATTCGACGTGAATCGATGTCGACTATCTGCATGCTTTCTTCCGAATTTCTTGACGATATTAATTTTTTATCACTACTGCATGGTCTTACCTTGTTGCAGCACAAGCGTACAGTAAACGTTTTTTTTCGACGTCCGTCTTCGGGTATCTGACCGCGCCAGAATTCGATCTAGGGTCCTTTCCCTCTGAAGGTGTGATCGCTAGCAATTTTTTTCTTTTTTTTTTTACTAACCGCTCCTCCATCGCGGTAGTCCGTGTGCACCAGTCCATTGTCATTTTACAGCTTCTTCTATATCTTGGTGTTGTGCACTCCATTCTTCATTTTATTAACATATCTTGTCGATATGTATCTACTGGCTCATTAAAGATAGTTCTTAAATAATTGGAGAAATATTTTCTCTCTTGATTTTTTGTTATTCTCAGATATTGATTTATATAATTTCCTTAAAGATCTTCTTCGATTTTTTGTCTTTCTGTCATCGCGTAATGGACATAATGTGCTATGAATCATGAGATAGTGTTATTTTTGAAACTGATAAAATATTGGTAGTCTGGTTCAATTAAAGTTTTCCCTTTGACATCTGAAAGTGGCATTCTACATGTTCTTGCCAGTTTCTTCTTAACGTTGTTCCAAAGTTCTTTGACGTATTAGCATTCTGTAAGGCGATGTTGTATCGTGTCTTGTTTTCCACATGTCCCGCATTTCCCAGACTCACACATTTATATTTCAAAAAGCCTAGCATTTGTCGGAATCACATCATTTTTTGATTTGTACGTCTCCTTTACTTCATTTGGTAGAAATTTGCCATGAACACTTCTCCACAAATATTGCCATTTCACATGTGGTTTCTTGTCAACAATTCTGGACTTTGCTACATTTTCATCACTTCCATGTAGATCTGTTTTGTGCTTTTTTAAAATCTTTCAAGTTTCCATTTCTAATTTCTTCATATATTGAGGCAGTATAAACACATTTTTCCAGGAAGTGTTTAACATATTTTAAATTTCTTGGCACTGAATTAATGTTCGGCGGGTTTTCCATACCGACGTGTTCAATCCAATACGTGAACCAGTATTTTGTAAATTTTTGAGTGTTTTTGAAAGTATATCACTTCTTTAAGAAATAAAATGTCGCATTTTTCTTTATCATTACATAAGCTCCACCCTCCTTTTGTCTTAGACGCACACGTGTTATTCAATGGGACCCTAAATATGTTTCCTCTCCAGAGTATTTACCCTATTAACTTTTTCACTCTCACTATTTGCTTATTTGGTATTGGTGACACTTTCGCCACATACCAAAGTTTTGGAAGTAGGTAAGTCTGAATGTACCATATTCTTTGTTGTAAATTCCATTCTCTTAATATTGAGTCTTTTGTAAGTCCTTGAATAGCATTAACAACTATTTCGAAATTGTAATTTGATGCATCATTTAAATCAGATAAGAACCATATACCTAATATCTTAAATTTTCTAACTATTTGAAATTGTACTTCGGCAAAGGGTAGTATTTTGATTTTTGACATGTTTATTTCAGCACCTGCTTCTTTGCCGTATTTTGTGTATCACTTCTAGAGTTTGTTGCAGATCCTCTTCTTTTTCTAACACTACAGTTACATCATCCGCATATGCTTTGATAGACAGCATTTTTTGAAGGTTTGACGAGTCACTGAATTCTATGTGTAGAGCTATTACTAAGGGATTAAGAACAATACAGAATAACATCACTGACAGCGGGCATACTTGTCTCAATGATCTATTGACTGAAATTTTATCCGACAGAAACCCATTTATTTGTATTCTTGAATTACTATGTGCATATAACGTTTGTATCCAGCTGGATAATATACTACCAAAACCTGTCTCTTGTAACACAGCGTGCAGACATTTGTGATTTACACGATCGAAGACCTGTTTAAAATCTATTGATAATATTCCACATGTCTTTTCTTCAATTGTCTTATATGCAATCCCATCTCTAATATCATTAACTTTATCCATTATTCGTCTTCCTTGAACTGCAAACGCCTGTGCAGGATGTATTACATCAGGAAGAGTTTGTTTTAATCCATTTCCCACAACCCGTGCAATAATCTTGTAGTCGGTGTTCAACAAAGTAATTGGTCTGTAATGTTCTAAATTGATAGCTTTTGGTGACTTTTTGACGAGAACAATTATTCCCTGATATTGTGATTCAGTTTTCCCCTTGAAAGAGCTGACTTGAACAATTCATGTAAATTTTTCCCTATAATTTCTCAGGATACTTTATTTTCTCAGAGACTGACCCACAACCTATCCTTCATTACTTTGGAAACCTGAAATAAAGTTAGGTTTTTCATTGTCTCCCTTAGATATACTAGAATTCCTACTTATTTCGTTTAGACAGAGGAAATATAAATTTAACTTACGTTCTTCTTCCGGTTTTTTCAGTCCTGAATATTATTTAAAAAATTTCGTAACGTTCACTTTTGGACATTGTTCCCACCATTCTGTTACACCAACATAATTATATTTCTTTGAATGAAGTTGTTTCCATTTTTAATTAAACCCATCTCTAAAATCATTGTCATTTAGGAGTGAAATATTCATCTTCCAATAAGACATTCCTCTTGCCATCGGTCGTGATGGAAGAACGAGTTTAATAACGATAGCGTGATGAACAGAAAACCTTTTGATGCGTAGAATCAATCAATTATAGAGCCACTACATCTTCTCTTGTACGTAAAAATTCTGCCTTCATTTTTCTTCCCATTTATCTTTTAAATTAATTTTTTTACTACAGAATTTAAACTTTTGCAGAATGTTGGTTTCCCTGATCCGATAGGATAGCACATATGATATACCCGAGTTTATTGTTAAATTTTCGTCCCACGCTATATTAAATCCACTCATAATTTTTTTAAATAGTTCTTTATCGGAAGGGGCGTTTCCTAATATATTTAAGAGAGCTAAAGTGAAACCCTTACACAATAAAGGAAACAAACTTAATATTGGAAATTACCGACCAATATCTCTACTACCCACTTTCTCAAAAATTCTAGAAAAATTGTTCTATAAGCGTCTTCTAGATTTTTTCTCAAAAAATAACATTCTCTCTGACGATCAACACGTTTTTAGGATTTCCTTTTCCAATACAAGCGCCATATTTTCTTTCTTAAACGATGTTACCACATCTCTTGTTCGTGGAGAAAATCCTCAGGTTGTTTTTCTTGACTTATCCAAAGCATTCGATGTCATTGATCACGGAGTTCTCCTTTCCAAATTGCATTCTTTAGGCATTCGTGGACTTCCACATCAATGGCTAACTTGTTACTTAAAAGATAGATATCAACAGGTCGAAAAATCCTATACTAAAAATAAAATACTTCAGCGTTGTCTTTCAGAAACAAAGCCACTTACTTGCGGAGTAACCCAAGGTTCAATTCTCGGACACATACTCTTTTTGTTGTATGCGAACGACATGTCATCATCCACATCAGATTGCAAAATGGTTCTTTTTACTGATGACACCAATTTACTATGTAAACACGCCAACGCTCAAAACGTTTTGTCTAACCTTTCGACTTGGTTCCATGCAAATCGTCTCATTGTAAACACTGACAAAACAGTGTCTATGTCAGATCACAATAGTATCACAAAATCTTTACCCCAGTTTTCTCTTTCTTTAAGCGGAACACAATTAAAAACTGATACGAATACAAAATTCTTAGGTCTCCATATTTAAGACAACTTAAAATAGAATTGTCACGTTGACAGTCTTAATTCCCAATTAAGCAAATTGTGTTACGCATTCTGAATCTTAGTTAACGTAGTTAGTCCACGTATTTCCCGTTGCGTATATTTTGCAAACGTTTACTCCAATTTACATTACGGCATTACCTTCTGGGGCAATTCCGATCAGAGAATTCAAACTTTCAGAATTCAGACGAGGATCGTTCGGATAATTTATAAATCTCATCCCCGAAACTCTTGTAAACCTTTATTCAAGGAATTAAATATCGTAACACTTCCCTGCATTTATATTTATGAAACGGTCGTGTTTGTTAAGTCCGAATTACTGAAGTTCCACCCTTGCTTGTTTGAAGAGGATGGCCGTGCATCTTCCCGTTTCGCCGACATTGTATATTATTTTAAAATCGGAAATGAAATTAAAATTTTCAGTTACTACTTCTTGAAGAAATATTATGTCCGGTTCATTAGCTTTAATATGGTCCTTTAGCATTTACTTTTTCGTTTTAGAAATAATTGCACAAATATTAATTGTTTCTATTTTTGTTGTGTATTCCATTTCTCAGATGTTTGAATGGTTTGTAATAAGGAGTACTTAGACTTCTCCCAAAACTATACCTTTTTCTAACCCGACTATTCGAGCTAGAATTTTCTTATCGTTACATTCTTTTTTAGCACTTTCTATCACTGTAAGTAAATATTTGGAGTTTTTAATGAACCCTTTTGCTAATTGTAAAGCATACTTTGTGGTATCTGCATTTAGTATTATGACGAGTTGTGTTTTAGTCACAGCAAAATCAGTACTCCACGTCATCTTCTCTACCATATTCTTAATATTGTTTCCATCCTTTTTCAAAGCATTCACATTGGTTTTAATGCTTTGATCCTTCTCAGTATTTTTTTATTCATGTTCTTTGTTCTTGGTTTCTTTTTTGACCTTATTTTTGTTTTTACTTTTTTTGTTTTCTTTTCTGAGGACATCTCAGTATTTCCTTCTAATATATTTTCTTCCATTTGTGCCTGTACTCCTTCTTCTTCTTCCCCTACGCTGTCAATTTCAAGTTCACTGTCCCATTCATTACATGTTTGGTCTTCCGAAAGCTTTGTTTCTTCTTCTGTGTTAATTCTCGGAACTATCTCTTGACCTAGGTCTTGTTTCTCCTCTCCCTACTTTCTTTTCTTACCTTGCCTCTCACCCATAATCATCTTAGACATACTGGCTTCTCTATGTTCTGTTGCTTTTCGAGACAAGTTGAGGATATTAACCGTTTCTCTCTTGTTTTGTGAACATTCTTTTGAAGCAGGCTCCATTTGATGATATCCACTACAATCTACAATGGCGTTAGTATTATTTGCGTGTCCATCACCTTGTCCATCTCCTTCTACCTCTCTCAACGTCTCGGAAACCAACATACAAAATCCTTCATTTGTCTCTCCTTCATCTTCTAATCTTTTCCCGCGCACTATATCCGCCATTGTGAGGTGGATTCTACCTTCCCCTTCTGCCCTCTCAAACGACGTCTGATCATTCCTCCCTCCCTCCCTCACGGCCTTCTCTGTCTCTCTTATATTAATTTTGCTTATTTCCTTTCGTGGCATTGTACATTCGTGTGCAAAATGATTTGCTGATCTACAGATAAAGCACAAATTATTTTCTTGTTTTAGAAATATTGTCCATGGGTATCCCTATACCGAAATGTTTATTGCACTCGGGATCGTTGTCCTGTTCAAAATTACGTATGCGAATCTGGTGAAAGATTTCACATGCGCCAGGTCATCCGTCTGTCCGAAATTAATTTTTAAAATCGGACTTACTATTTGTCCAAATCTGCTCAAAATGTTAGTTAAAGACTCATTTTCTAATGTCGGACATATGTGATATAAGAAAATGTTTTTGCCTCTATTCCATTTGTTTGTATTTTCACTTTAATCTCTTTAATCATTAGAAATTCTTTACTTACCAATTTCTCCACCTCGTCATTTCCTTTTACATACACGCACACAGTACTTCTGCGTATCCTTGATGCGTAAGTCACTGCTTCTGCTGTGACGTCTGCAACAGCCCTCACGCAGTCTCCCTCCGTTATATTTTCTTCATATCCCAGCAGAATAGCATTTTTCTTACTTGGTCGCTGCCGGCGTGTAAACACCCATGCACCAGGGGTCCTCCTTGTGCATTCCGAAAAATAACTCTTTACTTTCCACTAGTAAAGAAAATCCCCTTCACGAACCAGTTACACAAAAACTTCACAAAGCTTCTGAAGTCAGTTCAAAATGTCGCCCTCACACGCTCAAAAGCACCGCAAAACTCAGCCACACTAAAATGTTCAACTGTTATTTTCACTTCGTAAGTACTCTCCAGACAAGTCTTATCTCTTCGGAGTCTACCTACGTACTGAGAATTTAGCTACTGCAACATGATGTATTATTATCTTGTGTTTCGTTGTCTACGAGTTAGCTTCTTGATGGGACAGGCATCTATCAACGCCTACACCATGTTGGCGCTTATCGTGGAAGGTCTCACGGTTTAATAGTAACACGATCTCCTAGAACATAAAAAGCGAGCACCATGCCCCCCGGAAACCGGCGACTTAGGTACTCATATCTGGTTTAGTAATATAAAAGGGGGTATAACGGAGAGAGGAAGTAAGATGAGGGTCTGAAAATTTGAAGAAGGAAAAAATGAATGATTATTGAAAGAAGAGAAATTTTGGAAGATTAAAACTTATGAACAGGTAGTTTGAATATATCTGAAGGGAATTTTTGGCGTGAGGCCGGATTGACTCTGCATACCGAATGACGTGAGTATTTTATGAAACTGTTGTGAGGGGTGGGGTCATGGAATACCTTCAGGATGTGTTTCCGGGCATAATAGAAAATACGTTTAGTTATGGGTTCCAATTTAGAGAGAGAACGGAGATAAGAGTTAGGAGTGAGTAAAGGCGGTCGTACAGCCATCCGCAGGAACCGGTTTTCGATGATGTGAAGGCGGAGATGGTAAGGTTTGGAAGCAGTTGTCCATGTTTCGCAGGCGTAAAGCGCAAGGCTGAGAATACACGCTTTGTAGATAAGGAGTTTCACCTTGACCCGTATCCAGCGATTGGTAAAGATCGGAGATAGACGGGCGAGCGTGATATTCATTTTGGAGTGGATAGATTTGGCATGTTCTTTCCAGCTGAGTTTCCTGTCCATCGTGACCCCAAGGTACTGGACACTTGTGGACCAGGCCGCAGTGGTGTCTTTGATCTTGAGCGACGGCAGGTTTTGGAAGGCTTTACCGGTCAGATGTTTGCCAGTGAAGATTATTGCCTGGCACTTGGAGGGGTTCAAGGTGAGCCCATTAGAGGAACTCCAAGTTTCCAGGCGAGAGGTAGAAGATTGAAGATTAGAGATAGCTAGAGGGAGATTGAATGCACGTGCCGCATACACGATATCATCAGCGTAAAGAAATTCGGAAACATGCCGAGGGTCAGGAAGATCGTAAAGAAAGAGAGAGAATAGAGTGGGTGCCATGTTTCCATGAAAGAGGAAAGTAACCGATAGAAAGACAAGAGTTGAATATATTAGTGAGGAGGACAGCGTTGTGAGGAAGATGGCGACGATAGACACCACGGAGATTATCGGAGCCACCCACCTTCTTGGTGTTGACGCGCTTCAGTGCAACCTTCATCTCCCAGACTCCTAAGGTCCACTCATCGTCTGGGGTGATGGGAGAAAACTAGGATGGAAGGGTGGTCAAGGGAGAGCAGTGGGGCGTAATGATGGGAGGCGAGAAGCGGGTTTCTAAGATATCGCCGATTATCTCAACTTTTCTGGCCGGGTCGTAGGTGGGAGTGGGCGTGCCAGGAATGAAGAGAGGGATGATGGCAGTGGAAGGATGTCGGAGGGTCCTCTGGATCTTCCACACGTCGTCGGAAGAGGAAACGTTGGCCCGGGCAAGATAGTCTTGCCATTGCTGGACATGGAATTCACGACGTCTGTCTCGTAATGTTCGTCTCATGTGGAGGAAATGGGCGTTGTCAGCAGGATCCCTTGTGCGGTAGAATTGTCGCTGTGCACGGCGACGTTCCCACACCAGAGCAAGAATTTCTGGGGGAGTGTCAGGGTGAGAGGTAGTGGTAGGTGTAAACGTACTGTATTGTCGGAAGCTAGTCAGTATGGGGTTCGTAACGTTCGAGATGGCATGATCAATGTCGTCGGGTGAGGTGAGTAGGACATGGGAATCCACCTTCAGGCTCAGTCGGGAGGTGTACCCCTCCAGTCCGTCTTGATGGCCGGGGAAGGTTTAAAATCGTGAAGGAAGGGGCCTGGGTAGGAGGAGAAAACTATCGGGAGATGGTCCGAGGTTAGCTTGAACCGGGGGTGTGGAGTGGTGATTTGGATATTGGAGGAGTGAAGGACAATGTTGAGGATGTCTTGGGGAACGTTGTCAACTAGATGGGTAGGTCCAGAGGGAGAAGGGAGGATGAGATTGGGATGTTGTACAAGGTAGATAGCCAGAGTCCTACCACAAACTGTGAAACTCCAGTCGGTATGCTTGCAGTTGAGATCTCCGGCGATGACGATGCAGTTACCCAGGCTCCGGAGAGAGTCAAGATCTGCACTGTCGAGAGTCTTTTTAGACCTCCGGTACGAAGACACCAGAATGACTGGGCCCCTTGGAGTGCCAAATTCCGAGACCGTGGCTTCAAGAGAAGTAAGAGGAAAAGTTGGAAGACGAGTATGAGGAATAGATTTACTAATGGCGATGGCTGTACCGCCGCGGGGGTTAAGGTTTGGAATATCATAGAGTGTATCATCACGATAAATGTGATAGCCCTGAAGAGAAAAATTAAGTGAAGGAGTAAGCCATGTCTCCTGAAGGAGAAGGACATGGATAGAGAAGTCAGTGAGAAATTGCCAGATTTCAGCGGTCTTCAAGATGGAGATGTCATGGCAGTTCCACGACACAAAAGAGGTAATAGATTGGGAAGTCATTTAGAAGAAAGCAGACAGAGCTTGTAAGGCAGTAAGTGCCTTGGGGAGGAACGGACCAGGGGCGGATAGTATAGGAAGAACATTTTTAACTGCGTCAAGAATAGCACGCAGATCAAACTGTTGGAAGATTGAGAACAATTCAGATAGGATCTGAATGTCCCCAGGGGTGATCCCATCGAACAAAGAGGAAGCCGATGAAAGAGAGGAAGACGTATGAGGAGGAGATGGAAGAAGAGAAAAGTCCTGGACAATGTCAGTAAAATACCCCGACATTGGCCTCGAAGAAGATGCTGTAGCCACAGTGGAGCGTGCTGTGGCATTGGCCCTGCGGGTTACCTGAGCCGACTCACGCTGTTCTCGAGCTCGAGTCAGCTGCTCCGCTCGGCGTTGCTTGAGCGTATGAACGGCCGGGCAGCCAGACCTTGAGGCGCAGTGGTCACCTGCGTAGTTATTGCAGATCAGCTTGGTTGGCCGAGGTGTGCAGTTGGCCAAGCTATGGGGACCCGCACAGAGTGGGCATATCACATCCCGCCCGCAATGGTTGCGTGTGTGGTCCACCGCCTGGCATCTGGAGCAATGGGCAATCCATTCACGCCGGTGACACTCTTCCACCGAGACGCGAACATTACCCAGATAACGAATGTTATTTTTGAAGGTCTGAACAGCTTTGTGTTCGATCTCCACCACGTACAGACCGAGGTGTAAACGACCTTTCTCACCATTGTTCTTCTGCAGCTCAGTGAGGTGAAATACCTTCATCCCCTGGCTTTCAATGTCACCGCGAAGTGACTCGAGGTCTTCATTTGTCTGAAGGCCTCGAATCACCAAGTGGTGACGCCTTTCCTCGGTGACCTGATGAAAGAAGAAGAAAGTGTTGAGGTCCTCACTCTGGAGAACCCGAAATTTGCCGACAACCGCTTGGTGGTCAGCATAATCGGGAACGTGCACTATAAAGAGCTGATGTGTGTTGCGCCCTGTCAGCCGCGATTTGGATACTGACTGCAGAACACGCAGCAGCTCCCGGGTGTCGACAACGTTTTCAATATATAAGTCGCCTCCTCGGCGACCATTTCCTGAAATGGCTTTGGAGGAGGACGGTGTGGTAGTAGTAGCTGGGGAAGGAGAAGGATGGGGGAGGAGAGCAGCACTGCCTGCATTTCCTGGCGTCCCTGCATTTTCCCCTACTTTTAAAGACCTATCGGAAACCGACGACGTAATAGAAGCCGATAGTACATGGTTTTTCTGGGCGTTATCTACAGAGGTGTCGCTAGCAGATATTGCGGGTGTAATAGGCGCGAATCTATTAGTAAGAGTCAAAAGCCGCTTCTCCTGAGACGGTTTCGGCCGAAAGATCCTTTTGGCCAGAGTGTATCCGTCCTCGCACACCATGGTCGCATTATCATGTGGTTGGGCAGCTGGAATGACCCTGGTCACACATTTTGTTAAAGTAGAATTAGAAGAACGGGCATCACCGGACTTACCTGGAAAGTCCAGGAAACCGGGTCTGGTCAGCGCGTCTGCAGTGCTGGTGTTCGCATCTACGTCCTCTGATGCCCCAATAGGATGCACCGCGCGGACGGGCAGCATTTTGGACGAAGCAGCAACCTCCATCAAGGAAAAAGTCGGCACTGACGTCAACCTCGAGGCGGAGCGATGTTTCATCCTTGTTCGCCGAGACGGGAGAGCCACTTCTCGGCGACGGAGTCAGAGGATGACACAAGTCCACACAAAGATATCGACGGAATTGAAGCTTTCTCCGGCGGGCCCCGGAGAAAGCCCTCAAGATTATTCGGATCAATTGTTCGTAATTTAGAAATTTGAAAACAAAAACTTACACCAAAATTTAGAAAATTGGAAAACAAAAATTCCGATCAGAATAATTAAAGCAACTACATCATAAGATGAAGTAGTAAAGACAAAAAAAGAAACAGCACGAAGGCTGCAACCCGCACGACACGGGTTGCCTCGGCCACGGGTAGCAGTGAGAACTGCAACAACTCACAAGTCCTCTCCCGGAGGTCCGCGCCGCAGGACCACGTGGTCCGAGAGCAAAAACACTTCAAAGACCGAACGGCACGGAACACACTAAAATCGCGGGAAACGCGGAGCGCACCGACACACGTCCGTCCACCACGACGGCCGAACTCGGAATCGTCTACGAGTTGACATCATAATATTGTTACCATAAATAGTAAATACGTAAAATAGTAATCATCTCTAAAAACTTGAAAAATATTTCAAGATAATACCAAAAATATAGTTTTTATGTATCCAAACGTTTCTTTATTTTGAATATACTTGAAATTTACTCTTATTAGATTATTATATTTGAAAATATCATTATTTAAAATAATAATTAGGTATTCGCCAATATTAACCTTCAGAAATTAAAAATATCATCAGTGTACGGCTGCTCGTCGTCAAGAAAGCACAGTAAATATTCGTCATCTAGACTTCAAATTTCGGGCTACGCAACGTCGGGATGGCGTCGTTTAGTCGTTGTAATGAACCATTACACATAACAAAACCTTATTCGCAGATGTTTAATTAACATTTTATGTTATTTGTGCATAATATTTATTTCATCGAGTATCGCACTCCTGATATAAGTTCTAAATAACCAACAGTATAATTTATATATTTCAGGTCAGTCTCAAGATATGGTTTTTGCCATTCGGGCTCTTCCCAAAGTTATTTCGAGCCCACTGAATGTTATTTCGGGCCAAAACCAATAATAAAGGGCTTGGCCCAAAAATATTTCAGGTCGAGACCAATGATAAAGGGTTTGGCCTAAAAATTATTTCAGGCCCTTGTGCCGTAGGTTAATTTAGTTATTCGTCATTATCTTAGCTTTGTTATCATTATGCAGTTTGGAAAGTCATTGTTATTATTATGCAGCTTGAAGTATTTTAATAATGTTTAAAAAAATACCAAATTTGGCATTATGTAAGGCAGAATCAAATGAGAAAGACTGGACTGTCCACAAATACTTGTTACTGACTAGTTTGAGAAGTCTTTCTGAAACGATTGTAACTAACTACTTGTAATTACAAGTATTGTTCGTAACAACTTTTGTGAAACGGGTCCCAAGTAGTATCCCTTGTTGTTTGACCAGATGCTTTGTAATTCTTATCGACAGTTCTCTTGTATTAAACTCAAAAGTAGTTTTATGTCTCGACTATGCGTCCTAGCCATTATAGTAAATCGAAAATTTCAACCTAATTATCAGTCGTTGAAGTGCCATATGGGGTTTCAAATTCTCAAATAAATTTAATTATTCTTGCTTCATGTTTAGTTGTGAAGTTTTAGTAAAATCATCAAATGCGATCTGCTCAAAGAAAACCTCAAAGTTTTTCTCAATTTGTCAGAAACTGGCGCACATTTGTATTTAGTTTCTTTCCATTGTATCATTTTCGGATTTTTCAAACAAGAGTAACCTTTGAGTTAAAACTCATAACGTACCTGTCCCACTGTTTTCATTTTTGGTGCGTGATAAGATTCTTCAACATTAAATCTGTGGTTTGTTTTCAAACAAGGATTGTTGTATAGCAGTTGGTGCAGGAAATCTTTCTTGGTTTAAGTTAATGGAACAACTGTGAAGCATTGAAATGTGTTCAATTACTATCTATAATAAACGTTTGGTTACCAATTATTCGTTACTCTCAAAAAGGTCAAAACACTAATTGCAAAAAGAATTGTAATCAGAGAAAAAACGATTTTTTATTTATTAATATTAATAAATATTAATTATTCTTCTCATGGTATTCATAAGTCGTGGATTATTTAAGTCTGCCTGCCCGAAAAATATTTTGTTTTTCAGCATTTTAATTGGCAGTTCTTAGAGTTTTTTTGAAACTGGCCCACTCGAGTTTCTTTCACTAACGTCGAAGAAACCCTTTATTACATTTCAGTACATTAGAACTTAATTTTTACTTGTATGGGGGTGGGGGTGAAATTGCATTTAGGGATACTATTTGGTGTATAACTAACACTATTAGATACTTATTGTATTGTTTCTATGCACCAAACAATTATTTCTATGAATTAAATGATAGGTTTTCATAGACGTCAAAACAATGTTACAACATTATGTTTTATTATAGTATTGTAGTTACTATAGATTAAACACTCACTGTTTTTTGTTCAAATCAATCATATAAGATTAATAATAGTATAAATAGCTGAAAACATATTGAGAAAACAAATACATGGCCCTATGAATAAATAGAAATGGTAAACGAAAATTCAGATTTTTAAACATCTGTCAATTATTCCAGGCTAAAAAAGCAAAGTTAAAATTCATACTCCAGTTTACTTATAAACAAGTGCATAATTAACATAAATTTCAAATTTATATTAGGTCCTTCACCAGAGTTACCAACCGTTAAATTCCGAACTTTTCGTAAACTTTCAATGTTTAACAAGTTGTAAAGATTATTGGAACAAAATATCGGTCTTCTGAGTTTGCACAAGATAGTTACATCTATTAACATGAGAAAATTCAACTTCAAAATCATACCCCTTCCCCTTCCTCAAATATGCTAGTCCGCGCGCTGCAAATTAAAAAATGACTGCCATTAGGAAATGATTCGGCAAAAAGTAAAAAAATCGTTTTTTCTCTGATTAGAATTCTTGACACTTGATGTTAATAAATGTAAATTATTAATTATTCTGAAAATGGTTGAGCTAGCAAAAAAAAAAAAATTTCGGGACCACTTAATATGGATTGGCCCCAACTTTGACCTACGTCTTTTATTTCGTTATGCGTTCCTGCCTCTTGCCGATTTTCACCTCCATTTCTTCCTCACTCTTCCTGCCTTTCTCGCTTCACTTGTGCAAGAGAAGGAATGCATCTAGTGTTCAGAGCGTGGTGGTCCTTACGGAAGTATCAAAAGAGTTCAAAGAGAATAGTGATCCTTTTATTCTTCAAGGGCTTACGTTGTGACGGATGAATGTAAGTGCGAGCCGTTTTTTGAACCAGTGACAAGAAGGAAACATGAGACGTCGTACTCACCAGAAAACGAAGTCTTTAATGGACAATAGGCGCGGAGGAGAAGGATTTCATGTAAGGAGGTCAGTGGGGGTTGAGCAGGTGAAGTCTATTTTAGCGCGAACACTCGCATTTTCAGAGAGAGTTCATCTATCTTGTCTTTATTTTTATTTGTTTTTTACTTTTATGGATTTTCTTGTTACGTTTTTGTGCAATGGTTCGGACTGAGTGGACGTTTGGTTCCCGATGGTTTGGTAGGGCTACAAGATCAATATGCTCCGGATACCCTCACACTCGCTGCCAGGTCGCTCGTCTTTTTTCTCTGTCCCTTTGTACTTCAAGGAACCTTTTCGTGAGCGATGTCTTTCACTTTTCTGTGCGATTCGGGATTTAGTTTTTATGAACATTTTTTGCGATATCAGTAGTTGTCTGCCTTCTTTTCAATACATTGCTACCTCCCTCTCCGCTCACTCTTGACCTGTAAACGAAGCTTTGGCATCTCAACGGTTAAGGGTTTCCTGGATCACCAGAACACAATCATAGGAGGGACTATTCGTGTAATACGACACACGAGATTTGGAAATTGAATAATCTCCCTCGTTCTACTCCCAGTTCGTCCCAAGCGCCTAAACCTCTCCCTCCCTTTTTCGTTCACGAAATGATTTCCATCCTTCTAAGAGAACTCAGCAGTAACACAAATAATGGGTAAATAATTAATTTGTTTGAGTTGATACTTCAACACTGCTCGTTCATTTATGTTGTACCGAGTACAGAAACAATAAAACAAAACCATACACCTTGTTTGTACGACACTTTTCCATTCTACTAGTTACGATAGTACTGTACAAATGCAAGAAGAAAATTATTTTGTGACCCGGCTCAGTCGAGGAACCCCTTTCCGCCCTGAAACACATTTCATCACTATTTCTGTGGACTCGGTCTCCACTGTGTGGCATTTGTACGCTGCCAAATCGAGTACTCAAGTGCCTAGAATCTGTCTGAAGAGATGGGACATGTATGATACTTCTTGTGTGTTCTTAGCTAGGGAAGAGTAAGTGGAGCAATAACAAACAAAGGGCGCTTTTGAAGACGGTGAGTTAACTGTGTATTGGTAGTGAGAGTTGACAAAAATGTCAACCTTCGGAAATTTTCCATTCGAAGAGGACAAGAAACTACAAATTAGAAAGGGAAGTCACAGGAAGATGAGACAATTGTAACAAAGCATTACTTCATGGAAAGTTCTGAACAATCAAAATCAAGAGTGGGGGTAGAAAACGTTGGTAGCACGGGAGTGTAGGAAGAACGTAAAATCGAGGGAGGCGAGCGGAGAGAGTTGAAATAGACTTAGGCAAGGAGTAAGAGAGGTGGGTCCACAGAGTTGAATAGACAGAAGAGGTCGCAACCAAGTTCCGGTATAGGTGTTAATTTCAAAAGGAAATTACGGCAGTGTAGAATTTACGTACAGATTCGGGCCATAGAAGTATTATTACCATGTATGTTCTTGACCCTTAAAATACACTGTACACAGGAGATTATTGAGGGAAGGTCATCTGTTGCAATCGAATCACATTTTACTTGCCAACGTTTCGGAATTATATAATTTCCTCATCAGGACTAAAAAGAATAATAAGAATCACAAGATTTATGGTCAACTACTACAATTGTACACAATTATCTATAATGCTGTTACATACTGCACAAATTGTGAACTAGTATAGCATAGGTGGTAACACTGGTGATTGCCTGTAAACGAACCCACATGATGTTTGTAGTTAATAATGTTTGTATCATATGTTGTGTTACGGGAAAAGAATATGAGATGTAAGGAAATGTGTAAAAATGATATCTAAGATGTTAGATTAAGAATACATTACAAGGTATGTACCAGCATTATAGATATTTGTGTACAATTGTAGTAGTTGACCATAATTCTTGTGATTAGCCCTGATGAGGGATTTATATAATTTCGAAACGTTGGCAAATAAAATGTGATTTGATTGCAATAGATAACCTCATCTCAATAATCTCCTGTGTACAGTAAAGTATTATCGTCATCAGACAATGTCGAAGTACATAATATTGGTGCGATTACTCATGTATACACCATAAAAGAATGACCACAAACGCTGAGTCACTTATAAAACATTCGTCACCAAGTGCGTTACGCTAACGAGGCGTGATTTCAAGTTTGGAAGTAATGATTAGTTTGAAAAAAAATTTCAGTGACATGAAAATAAATTACTAAAAATTTCATTATCAATACTTACAAATTTTTAATATTCTTTATACCCCAAATTTTAGATAATTGCACAACGATATTACCTATAAGAATTTGATCGTTTAAGCAAAAATAATATTTAATGCAGAATTGTTTATAAACCTCTTTATACTTATGAAAGAACGCTTATGCAAACGCCGGAAGTCTGTCATTACTATTCTTATATATCAAAGAAGAAGTAACGAAGTTAAGTTGATGAGATAAAACACTCAAGTTTTATTAGTAGTAGTACATTTTTTACACTTGTATATTAAAATGTATATTATAAATTTTTGTACATAATTTTTATGCAATATAATTTTGTGGAAATATGTGCTACGAACTAAGTAATTAAGTACTCGAGAATATTATCATTTGAATTTATCCATATTCACATGGATAGTTTTCATTTTCGAAATTATTTAAATATAATAAAGTGCTGAGACTCGCAAGAGGAGTAAAGTTAATCTGCAAACATGGAGGACATGCGACAACACGAGGGCGTTGGATAATGATAGGGATCTTCTAAGGTCATTTAATAAAATAAATTCAAATACTTTAATATACTGAACAAAAATTGAAGTAGTAAAAAAGAAAATAACATTACCCAATATAATTAAACGAACACGAAAACATGAAAATTGATGAATGAATTTAACAATGACTCGAAAAATAAATAAACGCAAAAGCTAACATCTTGACCACGGATGAACTTTTCTCATCTTTGTCTAGTCATTAGGTCAAAAAGTGGGTGATCCACGAACAAAATTTGGAGTTGGCTTCCTCACTTGATCTTAAAGTATTTTGCGTTCTGGATCCGAATTTCAACATTTCTAACACGTAGTAGTAACTCGACGTGGTGAAAAATTTGAAAAACATCAACAAGTTATCCAATTTTGAGTTTTTTTTACGAGTAAAATGCTTATAAATTATTCTTGGGTTTCTCGGTATTTTTTTAGTTGTTAGTAGTGCTAAATCTAAATTTCAACTTTAGTGATACGAAAGTCGAAATGCTGTGAGTTTTTGTAAAAGATTCTTCGACAACCTTCCTTTTTCCATACT
Organism: Laupala kohalensis; assembly: GCA_002313205.1. NCBI lineage: Eukaryota > Metazoa > Arthropoda > Insecta > Orthoptera > Trigonidiidae > Laupala > Laupala kohalensis. The sequence goes on along the minus strand of NNCF01126704.1, from coordinate 617,376 downwards.
TTTTGAATAGGTGTATATTTTTAACTATATGTATATGTTGCGAACCATATTAGTTCGCAAAGCGGCTACCCTTGTACGAAGCCGTAAAAGTACGTAAAGCTAACACTACTCGCTCGTATTATATTATATCACTACTAGAGTGCAGTAGATGTCTTGTATACGTTCTCTGGAATTGCCCTCACTGCTGTGTGCGCTATCCTCACTACCTTCTAGAGGGTACCTCAACATTCTAAAGGGTATAAAAACTCTTGACTTTGTACCCCAAATCACTCAGTTATGCTACGTTACAGCCTACGTTCACGTCGGTCTTCGACAAGGCAACTGATGTTATGTTGCGTTTCGATATTATGAAGAATATATTATTTGGAAGACTTTTACGAAGTCTAGTTATTATAAATGTTTCCTCGTAACAGGAAACGAATTATTTTATGGAAAAGGCAGTAATGCTGCCTCATCACTGGTGTTCAACGCTGAGAACTTTAAGTGCTAATGATTGATTTATAATGTTATAGCCTCGTTCCAGCTTTGTTGTATGCCAGAATGTATTTACGTGCGCTGTCCTTCTGGAGCTGATTTATGAAGACGTAGCCAGAGGAAGCCATCATATTATGAAGATTTAATGAAGATTTAGTATGACGAGGACTCTCAAAACACTACTAAAACATGATAAGTAGTTGCCATTCGTAATAGACAAGTGCATTACGTAAACATATTTAAATTGTAAAAATACCGAAAACTCGGTTGGTTGTTTGTTTCATGCATTTCAATCTTGCTATTTTCCACAAATGTAATTCTGTATCAATTGGGGATATTCTTATATAATGTTAGGGGGGCTAAAACTTCAAATTTGTCTACAACATTACGTAATTATGTATGTGTATTATTATTGTATGTATTGTTATTTGTTATTAAAGAGTGTTTGTTATAATGAATCTGACAAGGCCAATTCTATAAAAAGAAACTCCTGAAACATTTTTATTATCTGAACTGATTCTATGTTAAGAATCCCCCTTCTCCTTATGCTAATAACAGTATAAATAATATGTATAAATAATTAAATGAAAATTTAAAAAAGCTTAGATTCAAAAGCGCAGAAATAGAGCGTCATGTTAAAAAAGGATCCTAAATGCACAATAATACTTCGTTAACACTTTTCTTAGATTATAGTCTTTGTCCATTAAGACTCGATACAATATAAAGGAATGAATTGGTATAAATAGGAAGATCTGAAGTGTAATCATTGTTAATTGGTGTTTACGTAAGATTTTACGAATATATTCCTAAACACGCGCCACCATCGCTTCAATGTGATGAGTAAAGAAACGACGTGAAAAAAAATATTTCAGAATTTTTCACCTAGTCTATAGCATAGAAAAAAGTGAAAGTGAAACGTAACACACTGGGAAAGCGGGAGAGGCTTCTGATAATTTATAAACGTACTCCTCTTCGTTCATTTTAAGTTTATTTTCAAAAAGACGGCCTAAAAGATATATTCCCTTAACAGACTTTACGTGGGTTCCTTTTTTCGAAAATGATAATTGGTGATCATATTGGGTTGCGCTGCTGAAGAAGAACATAGAATCCATTTTTTCCGTGTTTTCAGTGAGATGATAGGAATGAAACAAAGAGGAGAGGCTAAATAGAACATTGTAAGCGTTCTCATTTGTAACTGTAAAATGGTCTGCATAACTGTAAAATGGTCTGCATAACTGTAAAATGGTCTTACTGTTACTCGGCTACTGTTAGCGTATTTAGCAGTAGAGAGCTAGACATCTCCCCGACCACCAGAACGGATACTGAGAGATGCTGCGTTGTTTGTGGACACACGCCGCATCGGTGTTTGTAGGCACACTGCTACACGTCACCCGGGGGACAACCCCCGGTTACTATATGCAGCTCTACGCATACAGTAAAACTCCTCTTAACCGGTCTGCTTGGGACCGACACCCTCGCCAGTTACCCGTTTAGCCATTTAATTCGAGGTTCCCGTGGAAAATCTATTTTCGTTCAAAAAGAGCCAACAATTTCATCAGGTTATCATGTATAAACGAGCAAATGAGATGCCATTGTAACGGTTTTTTTGTACATTTTTTTCATTTTATTTTACCCAGTTCCGCGGCTGGACAGCCATTACCTGGGGTATAATAATTCTCTTCCTATATACGTGCATATGCTAATTCTGTTTCACTATTCTCTCGCCTCATTTCCGTATTCTACCTTCCCTTTTCTCCCCTCACACGTCATTCCTCGTTAGTTTTCCGCCCGCCTCCGGACCGCTCCTTTAGCCTTTCCTGGTAGTCCCAGGAAAGTTACTGTCCCCGCCACGGGGAGGCAGGAACATTATCCCTATCTAGCGCAGAACGTATCATCATTACTTCTGCCACGTATTCCTCAAATGCCACAAAGAGCTCTTTTTTTAAAAATCAACTGATGGTTGTTCACCCACGTGAGTGGACCCAGCTTTCGGAGTCATACCAAGCTTCCCTCTCCACTATGTTAATTGGGCATTCGTGCAACACATGCCCCACCGTCTTTGCTTCACATCCGCACCAACAGATGCCAACTTATATAAACTTTGAAACATTAATGTACGTCCCCCGTTATGCCCACCACTACACAAACACAACGTCGCGTCATCCCTTTTTACTTTCTAGGAACATTCTATGGAAGGTCTGTCAAACAATCAATGTTTGATCCATTACGTGACAGCTATTATACGCTGAAAGAAATATTTTGTTCCACGGGATAATCCGAGGACCGGTTGATCCGAGGTCAGTTAAGAGGTTAGATCTATTGTACCCAACAAGAAACAGGGTGGGGGATTAGTAATTTCGATGATCTGCGTTACGGTGGGGTAAGGGGTATTAGTCTTGGTTTTACATAACGTTAAGCTTTACAGGGTATATTTTATGTCACTTTTTAACCATAATGTCTGTCACTGAAATTCATTACTCTCAGAGTCAGCACAGATCTATGGGGAACGATCAATTAAGTCACAGTATCAAAATTCGTCCCCAGATTTTCCGAAAAGCAACAAAATATTTTCTCAATGGGGAGGGAAGTGTTATGGCTAGCGTAACGTAATTGTTGGGAGGGGGTAAGAGGTATCGCTACAGGTGCGTTATGGTGTGGTGGAGAGAATTTAAAATGGTATTTTTTGAGTTTCGTAATTTATGGACGACTCCTAAAGTCAGTCATCTCTGCCTTGACCAAGTATTCTTCATATACCCGTTCCCCAAATTATAATTTGACTGGTTTGGAAAGTACTTCTGAGAAACTCCTCTTAACAAATATTTAGTTTTTATTTTGGAATAATTATTTTCGTTTGAACACATTTTAACAGTAGCCTTATTACTGATTATTTTTTGCGAAATTTCCTCAGTTTTTTCTGTACATTCGTTTACATTTTCTATTTTTTTAAGCATGGAGTATCATAAACATTGATATAATGTATGTCCTCTAAAACCCTCTGATATATTTCACAATGAAGTGTTTCATATTCTTTCTTTCAATTTTCTGTTTGCTTTTTACCAATTTTCCCATTAATTTACATTTTTCTCATTGCATTTAAAGCATAATATTCAGTCTCAATTTCTGCTAATGAGATGATCTGCAAGATCAGTGAAGTCTGTATGAGGAGGAAATGAATTTGTAAAAAAACAACACATGACTGTAGGAGTCCGCTTTTTGTCGTCCAGAATATCTCCATCAGCTTCGATTCTTGCGCCTTCATTCCATAGCTTGCCTTGATGTCTTCTGGTTTCACATATCCTCTCGCTATCACTCTCATCCGCATTTTCATATTTGGAACAGTATCGACCGTGAAATCGATAATATATATTTGTGTGATTTCATGCATGAAAATGCTTTCTATTCTTGCTCACCGCTTGCGACGTGGATGTTTGCAGCCAATGCTGACGTGCTCGGAGCGGTGATTACGATTAGCAGATCACCCTTCCTTGTAGTCACTACGTTCATGAGCGTCCCCGCGTCCCATGGCGTTGCTTCCTTACCCTTTTCGCTCGCTAGTCACTCAGCTAGCACTTTTCGAGTGAAAAAGCCAGTTAGTCTCTTCACAAAAAATGAAATAACTCAACCTCCTTGAAGTGAAAGTTTGCATGCAATGTCAATCTCGAATTGATTACACTGAACAAACGTAAACTCTGGATCACAAGCAATCTCCGTTTGACTGGATTAATGTCTGCACAAACGTCTGTCGGCATGGCCCATAATGAGATTCCGTCGGTTGCAACTCTAACCCCTTTCTGTCTGCCTCCAGCTAACTTCCCATTGGTCGTGAGGGAAGCTTTACTTCCCCCTTCTCGCTCGCTTGGGAACGAACGTAGGGTTGGGGGGATATGTTTTACCTGGAGAAATAGAGTCTCCGTCAGAAATTGATGAAGGGGTTTCGGGGGGGGGGAGTTATCAGACTCTCACTGTGATGTGTTTCAACACAACAATTCTAATCAAGTGATGTACAGCATCAAATGACACAGGTCTACAATAAAATTCCAGATGCATGGGATATTTTTGCGAAATTACATGTTTTAAAGGTCGCAGCTTCTAAAAATGACTTCCCTAACATCCCATCACTTATAGGTTTTTTGCAAAATAAAAACAAATTTTTGATAAAAACCGTTATTTATTACAATGAACATATTATATATTTTTTTTGTTATTTGTGATATTTATTCACAATTTTAGGTCTAATCTTTTTTCTTGTGATATTTTTTCTTCTTCCCTTTGATGCTTTTCCGAAAAACTCGTTCTCGATTTCCTTCTCTAGTTTCTCGATTAAGCATCCAACAGTAGTCAGCTAACATATTCACATCATATCTTCCTTGGTGACGTCTCTCGATATCATGGACACCCTGGTTAAATCTTTCGCTCTGTTCTTCATTGTATACTCCCAAGTTTTCAGGAAAATAGTCAATATGGGAGTGTAAGAAGTGAGGTTTGAAGTTCATCTTGCATCCTCGAGCTTTATAATCTGCCAGCGTTCGTTGTACAATGGTTTTGTTGTCAGGGTCCTTAGTATTCCCCTAAGACTTGTTCACTACATTCTTGAAAGAGTCCCATGCTTCTTTCTCCTTTTCTCTCATTGTTTCCAAAAAGAGGGTGTTTCGAAAAACATACAACATACGTACTTCAATGATCAGGTATGGAGAGAACAAAATGCATATGCGGCGAATGGTCACGTGCTGTTTACAGGTGTCTCGTCGCACCTGCGCAGAACAATAAACTTGATATTGTTGCTTAAAAGATATATTATTTATTTTCTGATTTAGTCTGCCTCGGTCCTACGCCGAGGGAGGGTGGCAGCTCTCGTTACAGACAGTTGAAGAGATTAAGTACCTAGTTTATCTCACGTATAGCGTTACTTGTTCGTCAATCCCAAGACAGAAAGGGAATAAAGAAAATACACTAGCGATTAAACATAACGGTGTATTCTACTCAAAACCTCAGGAACCTTTTTGATATTACCTTTAATAATTCATGACTACCACGCGAATGGAAAAAGGCTATCGTGGTACCAACTCACAAAGGAGGTGATTGCTCAATAGTGAGCAATTATCGACCAATTAGCTTAACCTCCGTAGTATGTAAGCAGATGGAACTTATAATTGCAGATTATTTGAAGAATACTTGGGAAAAAAATAATTTTCTACATCCGGCCCAACATGGTTTTAGATCCGGGTACTCATGTGGAAGCCAACTTATTTTCGTTTGCCAGGACTTAGCTGAATCACTTGACGAGGGAGGGAGAACTGGTGCATTTGTTATTGATATATCAAAAGCGTTTGATTTAGTGCCACATGATCGACTTCTTGCAAAAATCGCGAAGTCAGAAATTGATTCGCGTGTTGTCAAATGGATTATTGAATTTCTCCGGGATTGCTCACAACAAGGTAGAATAGATGGGTGCTTCTCTAAAGAAACCGCGGTGACGCCGGGAGTATCTCAGGGAAGTGTTTAGGGTCCACTTCTTCTTTTGCATATATTAACGACATATCAGAGCATATTAATTCGGTAGTGCGCTTATTTGCAGATGACTGTATTTTACATCGGAATATTAAAAAAAGAGAGACCGTTATATGTTACAGAGTGATCTAAATAAATTGTGGAAATGGGCTGAGATGAATAAAATGAAAAAAAACCTCTAAAAAGTAGATCTTTATGTTTTTCTAGATAAAAAATAAAACCTGCTCTGAACTATATATTAAATTATCAGGTAATTCCTGAAGTTTGAAGTTGTAAATAAGATGTTATAATTTCTCGTGACTTAAATTGGGCAGAACATGTAAAATAAACAACAAAGAAAGCTTGGAGAGTGCTAAACTTCGTGAGTCGCGTACTTAGCAAAGGGAACTTGAAATCTAAAAGCTTGGCGTACACTTCATGTCTGACCTATACTGGAGTTCGGTACCGCTTGCTGGGATCCGTATAGGGAGGGTCTGATCAATGAATTGGATCGGATACAAAGAAAGGCTGCAAAATTTGTTAGGAACAACACACATAATATTAATTTAGATTGGGGCACACTTTCCAATCGAAGGAAGTTCGCGCTTATTTGTGCTTTCTTTAAAGCGTACATGGGAGAATCTGCATGGAAATCCGTAAACGCTAGGCTCCACAAACCGAACTACATTAGTCGCGTAGACCACGAGCGTAAAATAAAATGTAGGAAACAGAAAACAGATATTGGGAAATACTCCTTTGTGAATAGAACCATTGTAGACTGAAATAACGTACCTGCAACAACACTTACGAACTTACCAAAAAGAGTAAAATGTATCCGCAACCATCTTCTTGCTTCTTCGAAATAGGAGCACATGTGAAGTGCAGTGTAGTGAGGTGAATGGAGGCTGAGGGTATAGCAAATGCTCAGAGCGAATATAATAGAGTGCAGTGTAGTGTAGTGTTGTGATATGAAGTGTGCGTGACTGTTCACAGCAATCCTGTTTTGGCGTTATTTTTTATAGTTTTTAATTTCTTTTAATTATATTATAGCAATTATTTTTACATTAAGGTTATAGGAGGAGTAATGGTACATGTGTGTATATTGAAGCGTGCTTGTACGTATGAGGGTGTGTCCATATCTGTTTGTAAGTGAAAATGCTATTCTGTACGTATGTGAATATACACACATATGGGCCTAATTTAATTTTTTAATTTCTTATATGTATTATCTTCCTCACTTCTTGTGTACTAATTTTCCAAGCTTTTTATTCCGTGTATGTGTATTTTATATATATTTGGGCGATGATTTTTTTAAATTTCACATTATTGTATTTTGTATATTCTTATTCTGTCTATTATGTTTCCCATCTGCCATCGATCATTGCTCACTTGCAGATTAATAATTTATTATTATTAATCAAGTTTCTACGCTGAAACTCTGAGACAAATGAACGTCTTGAACCAGTCTGGCCCGGTGGTGCCTCGGGCTTGGCATGACAACACACACATAGCGAGGAGCGGGTGTTAAAGAAATTACTGTTATTTGAGCAGTCAGATCAGGTATCGGACAGGTGAGAGTGAGGCTCGCACATTGATTCTCCACAGTAGGTATGCGCAGTCGCTGAGGTGAAGAAACGGCGATGTTCAGCTTTCGAGCGAAAAAGTTAATGTAATTTGATATTCAGTTCAGTCCGAGACCGCTCGGGAAGAGGAGTGGCAGGACGACCGTTCGGTTAACAGACTTTTGGACGTTACCAGTCGGCGGAAAAGGGCATTACTCATCCTGGGGAGCTACGCCAAACCGCGCCAGGGGAGGATCAGTGGCGAACGCAGGAGAATACAGCGTATATTGCTTACAAGGACTTCTAATTTCGCGTGGACAATTTCTTGTCAGAAATTCATTCTTGGTGTTAGTGACTTCTTTTCGCTAAGAGCGGGAGAAAAAGTGAATTAAATAATGTTTCTTTGTTATTGAACAGTCATTTTTCCATGCTGAAACAACGAATTCCTATTGCATTATTGAATATTATGCATCTTACATAGCAATTCCAATGCATAGTCTAACCAATAAAAAGTCGTCTTGACCATGAAACAGTATTTTTTAAACATTCAATCATATTTTTACCTAAAAAATAAGCAGTATTTTTATTGGTTCTTCTTTGATTTTGCTGGTTGATTGTTAGCAGAGAGAGGAGCGAAGTGGTGGCTATGTGGAGTCCAAGTAGAGGTGGCCCGTGAGTTATGATTGTATACAGAGGGGATTAGATAAAACTTTTCTTATGCTGGGGCCAGTGAAAACTCCCTCTTTTAAGTTATCTTCAGACAGTTTCGGAAATTTGGAACACAGGTATCTGAAACAATTCCCATTTGTTTATATTAATCTAACCCCAGTACTATATTAATCTAACCAATTCAATATGAAGAGGTGGAGGTTTACCGACAGTGGTGGTCTAGTGGTAGATTCTTCGCTTCCACGATCTCGCTGAGTGGTAGAGCGTGGGATCAATTGCTGCTCGGCCGGACTAGGTGAGGTTTTCAACTGGGGTTTCTCTCACCTACTCCAAACAAATGTCGGTTCGGTACCACAAAGTCCCTGGCAACCCAATATTTCTCCTTCCCAATTCCCTTACCTAAGTCCAACGGTTAGGTGGAAGAACATGCCTCAAGGTCTGTACCTCGCCAAACGGCATTAAATAAATAAACGAATAAATAATAAATTTTTTTTCTGGTGGAACAAAAGTCGTATTAATGACGTTTTTCTCGCCGGGGGTTAAACTGTCTCGTGGTAGTCAGTCAGGTTTTGTCCAGTGCAGATGTCTAGCTCTAATATCAAAAAAGGAAAGAAGGAAAGAAGGAAAAAAGGAAAGAAGGAAAGAAGGAAAGAAGGAAAGAAGGAAAGATGAGAGATTCCCACAGGAAAATATGCAAATACATTTCCATGATGCACCAAGACTGCTTCCAGGCTAGACTATGAAGAATCAATGAGTATGCGCCATTATGATGAATCATATTATATTTCAAAGCACTTAATGAGCCAATGAACATCATTACAATAAACCAGATTTCCCTCTTTGGAGGAAAACTGAGTAAATTCTCTCTCTCTCTCTCGATGCTTGTACCACGAAAATGAAATCCCAGATGATGGGAGATTTTTGTTTTTTAGCGTTGATCCTAGCAATTCGGTTGCAATCTTTTGAAAGACCTCTCTTACTAGGTCGTTGAGCTCACTCTGAGAAAAAAGTTGAGGTCCCTCGTCAACAGGAGAATCTGAGCTAGATTCGTCCTGGGAAGCTAATAAGCCTGAGTCTTCTGACTCCGGATGTCATCTAAATTAGAATGTGGCAGCGGAACTGCTATTTCTGAGTCATGGAACACTGGACGAATAGCTGAGTCAAGGTTAAGGTAAGATATTTTATTTTTTGAATTAAATCCTTTCACGAGTACCGAACAGAAGTAGTAGTCGCTTGTGTGATTTTTCTGTTCCCGCCATGTCATAGGAATGCCAAAACAAATTGAATTTTTCTTACCCTTAAACCAAAAACAAAGATCTTCTGCACACCTTAGGTAAAGCCCATGCTTCGTCTTGATCTCCAAGTTTAATTTTGAAATATGCAAAATCAACTTTCTTTACAAACTCATTTATGTTTCTTTGTTGACTTTTCACTACTCACCACAGACATAACTAAAGTAGTCGAGAGAAATTACACAACCTCTGTGAGCCATATTCCAGAAATAAAAACACAAGCACAGTGGCGATCAAATGCTGGGTATAAACTGAGTGTGACTTTAGATCGTCAGCAACTTATTAAGCTTGATGAAACATGTTAATAAATTTATTGTCAAAAAACAGTACAAACTGCGTATGACCACGTGGAGGACAATAAACTAATTTACTCTCCGGAAGCAAGCAAGGGACCATCCCATCAATTCCGATCAAGGGCCCTAAGGCAGAGGCGGATTCAAAAATTTCAGCAAAAGTTCCTAGATAAGATAAAAAGTTAGCTGCGAGTTATAATACATATATAATGTCAATATGTTTGTAATTTAACGCAAATATGTTTGTAAATTTACATGTACAAGTTATTATCGAACTATAGATTATTCTGAGTATAGTGTTTAAAAATCATAAGAGTTGAAAAAACACTAAATTCACGATTTATTGTTACAATAAACACGCCCCTAGACAAAGCCTAGAGAACCTGTATAAGAAATCCGCCTCTACCCGAAGGAAAAACGGAGAAAAACCCGGGCCAGGATGGGATGTTCTAATCCAACTGCAGGTTGTTTATATTTATTTCTAGTAATCCAGATAACATGTCGGAACATGCTCAACTTTAGTTTTGAGGCAATGAAGTCCTAGTTTTAAAGCATTTATTTAAATACAGAAATAATACTAAATTTTAAGTTAATTAGGATTTTTACGCTAAATACAAAGAAAAATTTGAATGTACCAACATAGCTTGACGAGAAGGAATTTTTTTTGTATTTTCTTCGGTTTTACAAGTTGAAAATATAAGAAGATGTATAAAAATCCTACGCAGATTTTTACTTGCAGACTTGTGTGAGGCAAATATGCGACGAAATTATTATATGTGGCTTTTTTCATTTTATTCCAGTTCCCATACCGTGGCTTAAGAGACAATAACGGGGTTTAAGGCATAATTTAACCATCTCTCGTCTTAAGTGTCTCGCCGTATCATGATCTAAACATGTTTCTTTATGATGCATTGCCGTAGTATCACTTCCCAGATACGTCTCATTGAGGTCTCCCCCTTCTCTGTCGTCTATCCGATGTGTATGTTCTCTGTTTGCCGCCACATGGACGTTCCTTTCGCCTTCCCCCCTAGTACATGCTATGGAGGTTTCCATCCCTAGCCACGTGGTGGTGGGAATGATTATTATCTAGCATGTTTCCTTATGAGTAGTATCTCCGTCACGTAAGTATCGAAAGCCATGAGCAAGTCTTGCCTCTTTACCAACTCTGACAACGTGGTCCAAGTTTAAACACCATTGCGCGTCAAGTTTTGTACCAAGTACACCGTTCGTGGTCGTTGATACAACAATCAAATAGTATGTGGTCGACTGTCTCGCTTTCTTCTCCACATATGCAAATATCACCTTGCACGATACCGCGTCTTTTCAAGTATGTCGTTATATCCGTATGTCCCGTCAGAATCTCGATAGTTGATTTTGAAGGTTTAAACCAGCGTCTGTTTGCGACGGGGTAACGTACATCTGGTATAAATCGACGTACGTCCGCTCCCTCTTGGCTCGTTCGCCAACGGACATGCCAACAGTCCCATAAGATGGAATCTATTTGCTGTCGCCATCCGGGCTTGGTGGATGTTATCTCCCTGTCATTAAGAGTGTCGCATTGGTTTCGTCTCACCATATATCATGACCAAATTCGATCAATGTGCCAATCAATTGGTGAAAGACCTAAGAGCACTACGATGCCCTTGGTCGAGACGCTCCCGTATCCGCCGTACCATAGTTTGAGGCTGCAGTGTTGATAACTAGATAATTTCCTCTCATAATACTTCTTTTTTGTTTGTTCGTACCAAGTGACAGCCGTAAGTCAGAATTGGCTGCAAAGTTCCAAAATACAGCATACGCAATTTGTCAAATGGTATATTATGCTTATTTATTCCATCCCAACGGAGACTATATACAAGTTTCTTAACTCTTTTCCCAGTTTCCTCCAGATGCTCTGTAAATGAAAACTTTTCGTCGAAGACTAGACCGAGATATTTCACACTTCGGTGGATGCTTAATCGTTGACTACCCACGTGTATTATTGGGTAACGCCTATTGTAGCCCTAATTTCTCAGGTCAATGACTTATCCCTGCGGTTTCTCCATCGATATTGTTAACTACACCTGCTTACTGATCTGCTTCACATAGTTTAGCGCAGTCGCCCTTCTTTCTCGAGTTCCTACTATTCCCAGGTATCACCAACACCAAGTCGTCCGCGTAAGCTACGAAGTCTTAGCCCGCAGCGTCCAAGGCGTGAAGAATCTTATCTAATACGAGACACCACAACAACGGTCCGATGTGACTGCCTTATGGGAAACCCTGATGATGCCTTCCGATCAGCCGTTCTGTCGCTATGTCTTAATAGACGTGTCGCTCACTAAGACACGACGCGAGACGTTCCCGCATTGGTCTTGTGACTCCCATTGCAGTCACCTGTTGGTTCACCACCTCCCATCTGACACTGTCAAACGCATCCTTCAAGACAGGGAGATCAGAAGTTTGTATCTACTCACTGCATTCGTTATGAGTTCCTTAAGGTTGCAAAAGGCATCATTAGTCCCCTGTTCCCTCGTGAGACCGTATTGTCGTTGATGTAGTTGTCCACCTATTTCTTGACGTATTGTTTGTGTCATGAACGTATCTAACATATTTCCTATTACTTGCAACAAGATTATGGGGCGGTACGATTGTGCCTAGTGCACGTCCGTGTTTCCCGATTTCAAAAACAGCCGTAGCACCACCATTTTCCAAGCCAGCGGGAAATAACTTGTTGTAAGGCACATGTTGAAAATTTTTGCTAGCTCCTCAACTACACCTTTTGCAGAAAACGTTCTTGAAAAAATTGTAGAATATTAAATTTATTTTAAACTAGCTAATTACCCGGTATTGCCTGCGATTTTTCTCAGACTAATCATCTTTTAGTAAGGAAAAATTACAATCTACATTGTAAGATCAATATATTTTTACTTAATGGTTTTAAAAACATGCACATCATCCTAATTTTTCGTTAATTAGTATAATTTATAATAATACAAATTTAATATAAAACTTACCCTACACTACACCACCTCGCGGGCTCCTTTCGAATTTTAGCTTCCGAGGCATGATGCGTCTGCACCATTTCATTACAATTCTTGTAAAATATAAACTATTCGTCGTAATTATACGATTTAAACACGTTTTTAGTCTTCGTTAAATGCAGTAAACAAATAATCCATTAAATTTGATAATGATTGATTTTTTACTTCCTAAATTACTCCTTTAAATTGAAGTATTTTAACTCTTTTTTAAAAACGTTTTATCAATTAGGTTTCATGTTTGTAGATAGACATATGCTGTCGTGGACTTTTTTGTAGAAATCTACATGGCAAACAATATTGCCATTCATAGTTGTCAACGATCTCTAACCGTTTAGGCAGCGTAAGCAAAAATATCTCTCTTTTAAGAACTTTAAACTATGTATCACTATTTAAGACAGTCAGTAATTTATCTATTTCTATCTCACTTCACTTTCACTTTTCATTTAAAATTATTGAAAAAAATAATTAGACTTTATTTCATAATTTTATAGATTTGCCGACGTTCCGAGATTTTGTTGATCTCATCATCAGGGTGAGCTAAAATACAAAATGAAAATATACAGAAATGGTAGTTTTATACTTCGCAATTTATATTATATTCAATTACCTTACTAATATTAAATTATTAAAGCTTGCAGCATACTTGTTGTGTATTGTGGCAGAACGGGGTTGAAAAGTTAATAATTAATAATAAGAAAATAATTTTGAATAGTTACAAGTGAATGCCCCGGCTAGCTCTTCTCAGGGTTCCACAATACTAAAAAGGGTTCGATTTGTATCTGAAGGAAAAAGGACCATGCAAAGGTTCCAATTAAGGAAAACGCAAGGCAAATAAATCCATTAATAAAGCTATTGTAATGACTTGAGACATTCCTCACTCAAACAAATCACCCCCAAAAGATACAACAAATAAATCTTCGTTCTTGAACA
>NNCF01126704.1:573780-603480 GCA_002313205.1 Laupala kohalensis | reverse complement strand
ACAACACAAATTACAACCATTGAACTATTAGATCAATGCCAAAGCGACATGATTATTATTAAAACACAATTAGAACTTCCCCCAAAAGACACAACATAAATTAATACTCAAATTACACTGAATTTAACTTGATTAACAAAAATCTCTTTAATTGTTTCTTAATCAATCCAAACACTGACTCTATTCGTGGCAGGATTCATCTAAAGTTTCAGTCACTCTGGGCACTAAGTTCTTTAAAGTTCGTGCCACTTTTACTTTATCCTTGCCAGGACGCGCAAGCGCAAAATACGGGGTCGTGTGATACAATCACCGCCAGCCGCACCATACCTTCAAGATGCCAACGACCGCCGCCAAGAGGTCCTCCCGGAGATCAGCCCTCAATAGTTTGCGAGAGCCGTCAGCTTTCCGCTAACAGCCTCCGAATGGATGCGTCAGCAGCGTCAACTTTTGAGCGAACTTTGATGCGAGGACGCTACCGCCTGAGCTCGTCCAACAATCTCGTTCGATATGCAAAATGTTTGTTATTTGACGCCTGAGCATTTGCACATCGCCAAAAGAATCTAAGTTATCTTGGATGTGAGCGAACTACGTCACCGAAAATTTGCGTGATCTGAGAGATATCAGAAATATCTACTAGATGTGAGATCTGCGCGATATGAGAACTTCAATGTCAGAAATATCTGAGAACGGACGAACTACGTCCGAAAAATCTAGATCTGCGTGATATAAGCGACATGAGCTAAAACTTAGATGTTAGAAACGAAAAAACTTCCATCTGAGAAACGAATGAGTGAGTGCTCTATGAGAACTTCGATGTCAGAAACCAATGAGTGAGCTACGTCAACTCCACCGAAAATTGCGTGATCTGAGAAACGAACGAGTGAGCTTCGATGTGAGAAACGAATGAGGACGAAAAATCTCTGTCTTCTTTAAATGGGCTTCATCCCTTCTTTTTTCCCAAAATTTCCAAAATTTTGAATGTCAAGTGGCCGAAAGCTCCCAATACCAAAATGATTTCCCCCTCTTACGCCTTGGTTCTCATTGGAACGTTTAAAGGGCTTTCTAGAAGATTCTCAAAAAAACGTTTAAATTTCCAACGTTCTTTCGAACAAGTTCGGGCATGTTCTCGCCCGGCGACCACATGGTGTTCCTTAGGATGGGTGGGACCTCCTCCCCCGTCCTCTTGCTCGCTTCGATTTCTAAAGGACCATAAATTTTAATTGATGTCAAAGAAATCCCGCCGACGCCGTCTGGCCACCGACCGTCCGCGATCACGGTTGTCGTTCCCAACCGTCCTCCGTTCAAGTTTTTCAACTCTTCGACCGTCAAAATTCCGCAACAGAATGATTAAATTTGTTAATTAATTAGCGAATTATTCAAATCTCACAGTATATACATAATATCTTGTTTTACATATAATTTATTACAGTCAATTACATTTCAAAATTTTGTCTCAGTCTCTTAGAAGGTTGAGGTAAGCATTCCTTTCTCGTTATTTACAGTTTGAACGCTAAGAAGTTACATTATGGGTATGGATTGACTAGAATGTTACTCATTCTGTAATTTATTAGCGTTCAAACTGTAATGAGAAGGGAACGCCTATCAGCTCTTATCAACCCTTATTAGTGCCTGAACCGGTACAAGAACAAACGGGGGATGGGGAAGGGGGATGGGAGGTAGGAAGCAAGACGCATGACGCAACATTGCGTAACAGTACTGGAACGTAACAGGATGGTCATGATCGAACCACAAAGTGGGGAGGGAGAGGTTGGGGGAGAGATGAAGCAAAGAGCATGAAGGAACATTGCGTAGCATGGGTTTTGGAGGAGGAGAAGGGGATTCCAAAAAAGACGTTGCGATAGGAAAGCCATGGTTTATTATCATAAAACCTTGCCAAACGTGGTGCCATCCGTGCATCTTGTTCATGTGGGTCCACACGATCATCAGGCGTTTTAAAATTATATGTTTTTATCTGTCCATTGGAATGGAGGATGATGATATATACGTATCCTTATACATCATGTTTTCCCATTTTAAAAAACCCTGCGTATCTACGATAGAAAATTTGAAAAATAAAAATTATTTTTACAAAACATTATATTTGTTGAGCATAAATCATACATTTTTGTTTTTTATTTCGCACCATCATTTTTTACATTTTTTTGTTCCGCTTCATCTTTTCTACTTGTTTTACCTACGCATCATACTCATTCGCGTCTTCAACCCAATCAGACGAATCGGAGTCTGCAATGTTTTCCTTCTCGGACACTTGTTTCATAGTCACAGCGTCTTCATCCCNTATATATATATATATATATATATATATATATATATATATATATATATATATATATATATATTACCTACTCGGAATGTTGTCCTTACACTCCGACATCTATCCTGCAATAGCCAACACTGCAATATATTTAATATACTCCTGTTGAATGAATCCACACCACCCCTCCAGCAATATGCTCTACTTCGCGAGCAACCCTATTTATATGAATCGAGTGTAGACATCATCGATATTCTGTGTAATGTCGTATGTGAAATTCACAATCGTGAACTTCAAGAAGATGATTATCGACACAGGTGTGTTTGTGAATATTGACAACTTTTTTACAATGCCTTACCAATAAATGATTTGTCTTGGAATATATTATTCCGTGAGCACGCAAGGCGTTGTAGACTCAAACATCTTCACTATATGCTGCGTATTTTGTTTTGGCGTACCAAGGCCTTAAACATTACAGGACGAATTACTTTTGATTGAGGGGGGAAGCTATAAAATGAGAAGACGTGTCACTATGGCTTGCAGCGCGTGAAGACGGTGTGTCTCCTCTCCTTTGCTGGAATTGGATATCAACACATGTGGATGAGCGAATAAGTGAAATACATCAACTTATTAGCGATGGAACTCAAGCGACACGTGTGGAACATGACTTTCTTGTAAGGAAATGTGAACGTTTGGACACTGACATTGAAACGCGAGTAAAAGAACATGTATCGCGTGTCTTCGCTGAATAACGTGAAGAGTGTGACGATAATGCAAATGTTGTAAGTAAAAGTTATGTGGATGCGATCGTGAAAACAATACTCGATATTGTATACAATCGTTTTGATGATGTTGATGATCTCGTAAGTCAACATTTTGTTCGCAATGAAATTAAAAGTAATATGGATGAACTACACCACACGCTTATAGAAGCTATCGATATTCGTTTTAAAAACGAAGAACAAGTTGTACGCCAACATATTGACGACGAATGGACTTCTTGAAGAATCATGTGAATGAAGCGATTGCCATCGTTCGTAAACTAACTTATGGAGATACTAAACAATTGGAACTACGAATAGAAAAACTAGAAAAGATATTATAACAGCAGCAAGTTACACTCTGTCTACAACAAACGGATGATAACTCACCTTTTGATGCAAATCGCCTTCGTATAGTAAACTTGGGTGTTCCATTGAACGCTTCAGGTGCCGTGAACAAAGACTATGTGAGCTATGCCATACAGAATGCATTGACTGACTTTAAACCTAAACAGGAAGACAATAAATCGAAACACCTTGATCAATCCGTCCGGAACCTCATCGTTCGCAAGATACATGAAATAGGATTAGTGCGGTCACGTGGTGGAAGCGCCCTCTGCAACTGCAGTCGATCGCGACTCACAAATTTAGAAGATCCAACCAATCCACAAGATGCTGTAACACTCCAATATGTTAAGGATCATTTTAAAGCAAAGAATCAACAATGTATTTCAGAATAGTATTGTATACAAACAAAAAAATATAAAAATTATTTGCTCTAAATGCTTTTCTTTCGTTGTCCTGAAATCCACATCCTTTTCTCTTTCCACATTGAACTCCCGAGTCGCGTGGTGGGGGAAAATGGCGTCAGAGGTGGGGGACATGTGGTGGGGGGAATTCTAGAAAGATCATTCTCTGATGGTGTAGTCTCTCTTGAGCTGTCGTCGATGATGGACGTCGCTGACATGGTTCTCTCTCTTGAGCAGTCATCATCGTTCAGTTTGCATCATTGGGGCAACTTGTAAACTTTTCTTGTCATGTTAGCATCCTTGCATTTTATCAAAATTTTGGAAAAACCTCCTCACACTTTTTGGTAACATCTTTTTTAAAAAAAACCTTTTTTGGAAAATTCCCTTTTTTTGAAAACCCCTCTTTGTGGAACACCCCCTCTCCTCCTCCAAAACTCCATGTTACGCAATGTTCAGTCATGCTCTTTGCTTCATACACCCAACCTCCCCTCCCCCACCGTGGTTCGATCATAATCATCGTGTTACGCCATGTTCCAGCTATTACGCAATGTTATGTCATGCCATTTGCTTTCTACCTCCCCTAATTCCCCTTCCCCAACCCCGCTTTGTTCTTGTGCCGGTTCTGGCTCTGATAAGGGCTGATAAGCAGCTCTAATTAGTGCTTCAACCGGCACACGTAACCTACTAAACTAGATATTGTGCAATTCTGAGTTCATAGAAGAAATATACCACGATCACTTCTTGGGATGGTGGAAAAAGGTTTATGTGTGTAAATAATTGAAAACTAATTTTGAAATATTAAAGAATTAAAATTTAATCGGCCCCATTGTTTTAGGGTTGATGTATTTAATTGAACTACCAATGCCGTTCAATTAAAGCTCAGATCACATGAGAGCACGATTCCATAGAACTAGGGACAGGAAGGGAAAGACGTGACAAGAACGCAAAAAGACCGACATTAGGGTCGAGTCGATGGTTTAAGTGTGTTCTAGGATGAGGGTTGGAAGGTTACCTGACAGTTTTATGTTTGTAAAGTTGAAGATATTAAAATTAGTATTTAGGTTAATTGTTTGATTTGCGGATCTAGAAGCATAATGATACCTATTTCCATTTGTGCCTTTTATGTTTTGTTTTCTGTTCTTATGTGTACTATGTAACAAGAGTCATGTAGTCATTATTTATATTATGTCATACCACTGGGCAGTAACTAACATTCGTTTTATTATTATAACATGTGATAGTTATTTCTCAACAAAAGCAATTTATGTACATTGTTGAAAATATTTCCAAGTAGTTTACGTCAAAAAATTAGCATTGCTTTGTCCAAACATGAAACTATTAGTGTTGAATATCACTCGTGTGAAGAATGGTGTCAAGTCCCCGATCAACCCCTATACCTACTTCTAGGGAAGGGGATGCCATGTAAAAATTATTAGAAATGACATCCGTGACGAATCCAGAGTTTTTGGAATCGCTAAGCTGATAGTGACATCCTGATTAATTTTGGATCCATGAAGCCCCATGGAGAAAAAGAATCTCCTTTTTCATGTAAAGTGAAGGTGACAAGAGGATGAAGGAAAATATAATTGAAAAGGATATATTTGTATGGAATCCATAGTTGTCAGGTTGTCTAAGATGTATAATTATAATACCAATATCGCCAAGTTCGTGAAATAAAGTAAAAGTAGCATGAAATGACCGATATTGGAGTTGAAACCATAATTCTCGGGGGTTTTGTGACGAATAATCATACTCCTGATGATGCTATGAAACCGTTCACACTACGAGAGGTGCACAACACTCCTAGAGGTTGAGATCAGGAAGAGCGTAAAACGAAAAATGATTAAAAATGGACGATATTAGTGTCGAATTCCTAGCTTTGAGATTTGTTGAGATGAATAGAGACACTTTAAATGTTATGTCAGAGTTGGGTCACCAACTGGGGGGGGGGAAGCTCTAGAACCCCGATGGGTGGAGTGGGGAGTGTCATATAAAATATTTTATCGAAAAAGATTGATATTTGTGTTTAATTATTATGACTGACTCTTGATAAAAAAGATTTCCGATCCCCTGCTCTGAAGTCTCAGTTACTTGCAAAGATTTTTCCGATTTTGCAAGATTTTGCAGTTTGATGGTTGCCTAGCATAAGCTACGCTCGTTAATGTGATCTGTTCCTTTTACGTTTAATTTTCTTAATTATTTTATTTTCGTGATTAGTTTTTGTGATTCTGTAGGTATACTTAAGTATTTTCTTTAGTGTAATACTTTATTTGCAGTGTGCTAAGATATAAATAGTTTCGTAAAACTTCACTGCACATGGAACTAGTCAATCAAGCTTTACTAACTCTCATTTTCTAGTGATTTTTTTAGTTTTATTCTAAGGTGTGATAAAGTGTAGAACGACATCATTTATATTTTCTGGGAGCATAAAGGTAAAGCATTACAAATTTGTTTTAAATATTTCTTTCAAATTTATGTAGGTATCAAACTCTCATTGTTGTAGTACTCCTTGAAATAGTTAATAAATGCGTCTCCCTAACATCAGTGAGATAAAAATTTTCAATAGAATTATATAAAATTATTTCATTGTAATAATTATTTATCTCTCTTGAAACACCCGATTTATTAGTTATTGTCGGCTTTCTTGTTTCTCATCTGCTTTTGTTCCAAATTATTAACCAAGTCACAACAATGGACAACATTGCATTCCTTATCGCATTCAAAATTGATCTCCAAAAGTCGTACGAACACTTAGTGCAATATATCCTTACTCGTATCAGTGCTGTGGAGGAGGTCAATAAAAACACTAAGGGTGGTTGGACATCAGTGAGGAATTTTTGTCGACCTTTCAACTGTTGTCACCCGGTATCATCCAAAAGACTTGCACCACTCCATCTCTTTGTTTTATTTATTTATTAACTGATAACATCTAGTCACAGACTAATTAGTTATTTTAGCTTAATGTATAATTAATAAAAAAATACAAAATAACAAGTATCACACAATAGTTGCTGCGGCTGACTTGCTAAAACACTTATTGTTCTTAATGTTAGTTGAAGCACTTGGCACTCTTGTTCACTTTTCACTTAAGTCACTATGAACCAGTTTAGGAATTGAGTTCAAATGGTTTCACTCTTTTTAAACATCTCACCAAGCCATTGTTGTTTAGTAAACATCCTCGGTGTTAACATGTTTGTGGGACCTCTCTTCATGCTTCCTGGCGAACATCCGGATTTCTTGATTTACCATGTTTATTTTAAGATCTCTGTGAAGACATGTATTACGAATATACCAAGGGGCATTAACGATGTTTCTTAGGACCTTGTTTTGGAACCGTTGTATTACCCCTATGTTACATGGGCTAGCGCATCCCCAGAGCTGAATTCCATATTTCCATACCGTTTATAAGATTTGTTTGTAAATCATCAATTTGTTGTTAACAGACAAAGAGGATTTTTTCTCTAAAAGCCAGATGATTTTCTTATATTTTATTTCCAGTTCACCTCTTTTCTTCTTTGTGTGGGTTTTCCAGCGTAGTTTCAGATCTAACGTCATGCTAAGGTACTTTGCTGTGTTCGCATAAGGTACCTGTTTCCCGTTGAAAGTCAGTGGTATGTATTTAACGTTTTTGTACGAAAAAATTCACATGAGTTGATTTATTTTCATTTATTTTAATTAACAAATCTTTGGTCCATTTACTGATTTCATTTACAGCATTCTGTAATTTTGTTGTAGCTTTGTCCACAGTTTCATTAACAGTCAATAATGCGGTGTCGTCCGCGAAAGTGGTTACTACCGTTCCTTCTGGATTTGGTAGGTCAGTTGTGTATATTAGGTAGGGCACTGGACTCAGGACACTTCCTTGTGGTACTCCTCTTATATTTCTAAGAGAGGAATATTCTTGTCCTTGCTTCACTTTGAAGGAACGACCATTCAAATAAGATTTTAGAATCTCTCCATGTTCGGGAGGGAATAATACATTAATTTTGTGTAGGAGTCCCTATAACCTTACTTTGTCAAATGCCTGGGCAACGTCCGGGAACAATGCACAACATACTTTTTTCTCTTCCAAAGCTCTTTCAATCACATCTGTTATTAGATGTACTTGGTCTAACGTTGAATGCTTGTTTCTAAATCAAAATTGGTGTAGCGGAATTACTCCTTTTTCTTCTATCACAGGCTTTAACCTCTTTAATAGTAGTTTTTCATATAGTTTAGATATAACTGGTAAGAGAGAAATTGGTCTATAGGACGAACATACATTAGGTGCTTTACCTAGTTTTAATACCATTTATATTTCCGCTACTTTCCAAAGTTTAGGAATATGTTTTAATCTCTGTGTTGCATTATACAAGTATGTCAACATTAATATAGCCTTCCTAGGTAGATGTTTTAACACTTCACTAGTTATCAAATCATATCCCGGGGTTTTATTGGACTTAAGATTTTGGATTTCACGTATCGTTTCCTTTAGAATTATGAATGGTATGGTGTCCATTAGTATTAGAATATTGCCACAAGTTTCTTCAATCAATTTATTTTCGTGAGGAGTGAAAATAGTTTCTAAATGATCAGCAAATTCATTTTCTTTCTCCAGATTACTTCTAGCCTATGTGTTGCTTCCTCTTTTGATTGGAGGGATCTGATTTATCGGTCGTTTAAGGTTTTTTGTTGCTTTCCACAAGGAATAATCCGTGTTAGCTTCATTAGTACGTTCTTCCAAATATCTTTTCTTTGATTATTGTTTTATTTCTTGTGTCATTCTCCTTAATTTCTGTGTTAAGTTATTCAATTGTGTTTTAATTTTTGGGTCTCGGGATCTCTTCCATTTTCTTCTTATTTTTCTTATCTCTGAAATAATTTATCTTATTTCCTTGGGGTAATTATTACCTTTGATTATATTGGAAAGTTGAGGTGTGGCTTTCCAAGCTCCTTGTTGGATATTTGTTATGAAATGTGAAGCCTCATCTTCCAATTCTTCAATAGTTTTTAATAAGAATTCTTCTTTAATATTTTCTTCTCTAATTCTTCTTTATAATAATTTCAATTCTTCAATAGTTTTAAAGAAATGTTTCCATCTAATTTATTTGCAAATATCTCCCAGTCGGTGTATTTATTATGCAATCTTACCTGTCTTTCATTTCTTATGATATGATTAATGTCATTATGATGGGTGAGTGGTCCGAATCGAGATCAAATTATTCTTCTATTATCTTAAAATTTGTCGATAGATTCTTAGAAAAAAAAGTCTATCAGATCTAGTATCTTTTTGGGATCTGTTGGCCAGTATGTTGGTCGTCCGGTTGAATGCACTTCAGACTTATAAGACTGTACTGCTCGTTTCATTTCCTTTCCTCTAGTAGTAGTTAACCTCGAACCCCAATAGGTATTCTTTGAATAAAAAATCTCCTCCAAAAATATACTTTCCTGAATACGTATTTAATAATTTCAGATAATCTTCCTTTTTAATTTTATGTCAGGGAGGGGGATAGACAGCAGCTAACTTTATTAAACCCATAATGGTCTTCAGTTTGATAGCTGTCACTTGAAACATACTGCTTTCTATTTTCTGTTCTTAATGATGTGCAATTTCTTGTCTCACTAGAACTGCACTACCACCACGAGCAGTGTTACTGGGATGAATAGTGTGATATACATTGTATCCTCTTACTTTTATAAATGATTCTCTTGTACAGTGAGTTTCTGATATGAGACCTATGTCAATTCTATGACTGCTTAGTGCTACAGCTAACACAGATAAATGTTGAGAGATACCCTTGGCATTCCATGACAATATTTTCATATTACTATCCAGTTTGTTTTTTATAAGAAATTTTCCTTTTATTGTTTTTTTCTGTTTGCAATCTTTTGCATTAATGTTGCTATTGTTTTTTCCTGTTTACTCAATTTATCCAAAATAAATTGTAGCGTGTGTATTATTTCATTACCTGTCTTAGAACTGTTTTCTGATATTTTGTTTTGAGGCTGCTTGGGATTTTCTTCCCTTTTCTTTAGGGAAGGACCGCCGTTTTGTACCACTTCGGAATAACTTTTTTCTTGATTATTAATTCTGTCATTATTTTTATTCGATGTATGTCCTTGATACCTGTACGGCGGTGATGTTTTACCTAGTGTAGCTCTGGTTTTTAGATTCTGTAATTATTTTGCTACCGAACATCCCCGATAGTTTTCTGGGTGTTGCTTTCCTCAATTATGGCACTTGGGGGGGGGGGAGGTTCATTTTCAGGTTTCTTACAATTTGCAGTAAAATGTTTTCCGGCACAATTGACACATATCGGATCTCTGCGACAATATGCTCGTGTGTGAACCCATGCCTGACAATTTTTACACTGTGGTAAAAGCTTTGATTTTCTCAGTGGGAAAATTGACACTTCATTCCTAGAATATCTGTTATTTGATAGATTTTATTAATATCTTCATTTTTATCAAATGACAATATAAACACAGGAAGAGGTTCCTTAGTCCTCCACTTCAATAAATTTGTTGCGTTTAGTATTTTATATTTTCTTTTCTGCAAATCCTGGATAATTTGTTCTGGCTTACAAGATGTGTGGAGTTTTTTAGCAATAACCTTGATAGGTCTATCCTGTTTATTTTCATATGAAGACCATTAAAATTTTTCCTTTTCACGTCTGTCCTGTATTGTACAAAGGTGTGGACAATTAGTTTCAACACTCCATTGTTTAGCAGAATTCTTTATATTCATTGCTTAAGTTATCGTTCAGAGTTTCATAGATGTGTTTATATTGTTGTACCTCGTATATCATAATTGGTGGGGTTTATCAACCTTTTCTGATTGTTTATTCATATTTTGTTGCTCTCTCTGAACAGTGGTTTGTTTAGAAATCTATGAGTTAGTAGAATTAGGAGAGAACTCCATTTTCCTTTGTTTTGTTTCTCTTATTTCTCTGAGTGGTCGATTCCGCTTACTTGAGAAGTTCGTCCTCGTCCGTTTGATACGTCGTACTTATATGAGGGTTTGAATTGAACACCTCATCTTGTTTAATTAATTTCAATTAGTCAATTTCTGTTCTCATCTGACTAATTTCTTGTTTTAATAATTCTATTTATTTTATGTAACTGTCTCTTTTATGTAATACTGTATCATACACAGATTTCATTACATATTCTTCAGATGTTCTCAAATAATTTTGAACCTGAAAGCATTGTGCTTTTTCAGTATTTGTTTGAGCTGTTACTTTCTCAGTTTTCCTTGGTGATAGTGCAGTCAATGAACTCCTAAATGGATTTTCTTCAAGCTGTGGTTGAGCTCCCCTAGAATCCATGAGGTCAATTTCCGAAAATTTCCACATTTTCTGACTTACCACCTGGGGTACTATTTCCAGATAAAGTTTTCTCCATTGTTTGTAAAATCTGTAACGCTAAGAATGAAAGAATTCGTCTATGAAAGGAAGTCAAGTGAAAGTGAAAAGACTCTATAGGCTTTTGCAATCTAATCGCTTCAGGGTCAAAGAACAAGAGTTGACCAAGAGAGGTCAGATAGGAAAGGTACAACCGGAACCTGGCACAAGTAAGTGGAACAAATGTCATGTTCATCTCAGGGACCCGTGGTCGCCATCCACGTACTCACTAGATGTAAACCCTTGGGGGACCCCATCTATTGTCACAAAACAGGTTAAGCGTGTTAGAGGACATGTTCCATTTCCCCCTTTAACCAACCACTTCCTTCACCCATCCTATTCCGCATCCAAACCCGTTAACACCACAAACCACGCACTGGTCAGCACAACCGTCCAAATACACGTAAAATTGTGCTGATCAACACTA
Organism: Laupala kohalensis; assembly: GCA_002313205.1. Classification (NCBI taxonomy): domain Eukaryota; kingdom Metazoa; phylum Arthropoda; class Insecta; order Orthoptera; family Trigonidiidae; genus Laupala; species Laupala kohalensis. The sequence continues at coordinate 591,886 of NNCF01126704.1, read as the reverse complement.
TGAAAGAGCACACTTCCACGCAAAAATCTAACGTTCTAATTTTAGCTGATTCCCATGGCCGCCGAATGTCCTTCATTATGCGTGAGATGGTTCCCAACCACTTCTCTGTGACCGGTTTCTTGAAGCCAATTCTTGTTTGGCTGAAGTTATCAGAGAACTGGATACTCACACGAAAAAACTCACGGAGCGAGACACTAATAATTAATGGAGGGAAGAATGACATACATTTCGGAGGTCAATTCAACCCTAGTGAACATTTTCAGAAACTCAAAGAGGCCTCCTAACGCAACATTGTGTTTCCTAGCCCACCTCCACTCTACAACATGCCACACCTGAACAACGGAATGAACAATGCAAACATTGCACTAAGGCAGCACCTGGCAGAAACAGACATCTCCTTTTTGGATCTACAACCCCATCTTTCTGCCAAGAACTTTACTCGGCACGGAGTTCACCTAAGACTGAGTGGAAAACAACGCTTCGCTTCTCTCTTAGCTACATACCTTCTCTCACTTCCTAGTCCAGTGCCTTTACCTACTCCTCAACTCACCCCTTTTGCTACCTTGTCAATTTCTCCATCTTTCCCCACTCTCTCGTCTTCTCTCGTCCCTGACCTGTCTCCATCCCTTATCTCACCTCTCCCATCCAAATCCGTTTCACATCCGTGCCCCATCCATGACTCCTTCCACCCCCAAACACGGTTAGAACTTGCGATCGAGAGTTCGATGCGTTGCTCGAAGTTGACAATTAAATTTAAATTCTCCTCAACCATCTGAATTCAATTGCGTCCCCCGATAAAATAAAATAAATATCTTTTATAATAATATGTTCAGTCGCTTTCCAGCAAAGCAACAGATATTGAAATTCTTTTATTAGACTATCCATTCGATTTGTTTTGCCTGACAGAGCGTTGGCTTTCTGACAATGACATTATTTTATTCTAAATTATTCTTTAATTAGCTTCAACTATCGACAAAATTTCAAAGGTAATCATCCTCACGGTGGTACACGTATCTACGTTAGGAATATTCTATCCTCCCCATTGTTAGGTCACGAGAAATTCTGCTTGGATGGTATATTCGAACTCTCTGCAGTTCATTTGACTGATAAAGGCAATATAGTTTTGTGTATATACAGACCTCAATCAGATCTTAAAATATTTTTCTTAATTTCAAAATTGTATTATATCGCCTAAAAAAGAAATACACGAAATCTATTGTTATATGTGGCGATTTAAATATCGATTTCCTCAGTGAATCGGATTCCGCGCACAACCCCAAGAATCGGTTAAATAATCTAATCAACTCCTTCCATCTTGTTACTACGATAATCGAACCAACTCGACTCTCTTGTTCATCTTATGTAATTACAGCGATAACTTTGCCGAAATAAATTGAAACCACGTAAAACTCTCGACAAGACTACGAGACGTTTTAACGAAAAAAGTTTAAGAATTGTTTAAAACTTTTTACATCACGAAACGTGGGATGTATATAATTGTGAAAATACCAACAATAAATTCAATGTATTTTTTTCAGTCGTCTTGAAGTATTACTACTCTTGTTTCCTATAAAACGCCACTTGGTTACTGTAAACAATCACAATTGATGGATAACAAAAGGGATTAGAATTTCTTCCAAAAACAAACACCATTTATATTATCTTTCAAAACTCAATAACCGACCATCCGAAATTTCATGATTATTTCCGTAAATTTAAATATATTCTTAGAAAAATGGTCTATGCAGCTAAAGTAATGGAAAATGACAGACAGATAATAAAATCGAACAACCGGACCAAAACCATGTGGAATATTGAAAAAATTCATCCCCTTCAGAATCTCTCCTTCAAAATATTGTGAAGAAAACATTTCCCTTCTAGACGATGGAAAAATCGTATCAAATGATTAGGACAACGCAAATTTGTTTAATTATTTTTTCTCAAAAGTAGGTAAAATATCGAAATTAATAACTCAAAATCAATGTTCACCAAAAACATCCACACACTTCCACACACGTACCGCTTTCTATGTTCACTTTCGAGATACACAGCACTAGTATAGTTATTAGTTTCATTAGTTCATTAAAAATAAATTTTCAGCAGGGATAGATGATATACCTGAATTTATTGTAAAATCGTCCTCTCACGTTATATTAAATCCATTCACTCATATTTTCAATAGCTCTTTGTCAAAATGTGTGTTTTCTGACATATTTAAGGAAACCATTCCATAAGAAAGGAAATATATGTGATGTTGGAATCAATCGACCTATATCACTATTGCCTACTTTCTTAAAAATCCTGGAAAAACTTTTCTGTAAGAGACTTCTAATCGCATAATAATATACTCTCAAACGATCAGCACGGTTTCAGGAAATCACTCTCAACTAACAGCGCCATTTTTTCTTTTCTAAATGATGTAACCAATTCTCTTGACCGTGGAGATAATCCACAAGGTATTTTTCTTGATTTCTCGAAAGCTTTCGATGTAATCGATCACGAAATTCTTCTCTCAAAACTACATTCATGCAACATTCGTGAATAGGCACATCAGTGGCTAAATTTCTACTTGAAAGATAGGCGTTAGCAAGTTGAGATTTTCCATGTTGAAAATGAAGTATGTCAACATTACCTTTCAGAAACAAAGCAACTTACTGGCGGTGTTCCTCAAGGCTCAATTTTAGGCCCTATCCTCTTTTTATTGTACGTAATTGATTTGTCATCCACCATGCTCGATTGCAAAATGATTCTCTTTCCTGATGACATGTTACGATCCCAGTTGACTCTGTCTATCATTTTATTGAATTACTAATTTTGGTTTAATTAATATAACTTGCTCAGCCTGCTGAGTGTGTCATGGTCATGATTACTATAATTGCTCAGTTCTATAAGAGTATCTTAGTCATGAATATGAGTAATTAGGGTTTGGTGACAAGCTGCCAGTTAAGATATGTCATTGCTATTAATAACTACATTACACATAGAAGGAGTTAACAGGAAAACCACGGATCGGCCCCGAGCAAAGGGCGCTCTCGATTCTATTCCACAGGATGTAAGCTGGACGGTATACACTCGTTTATAACCATCAATGGAGTTTGAAGAGCTATTCGTTCCATTTATAAAGTAAACTGGATAAGTTCATAAGATTCCAGGTGCAATATTATGTGTTCAGAGAAATTGTGATAAGTTTAGGAAGCAGGAAATAACAGCCCAGCACCGCCAGCGAAGCAGAGGGCGAAGTCAGGGTAAGTCTGGCTTCTCTCCGGGTCGGGTGCGCCTTCAGCAAATATCTACTATGCAATAACTACTACAAGTCAATGTGCAAAACGTTCTATCTAACCTCTCGTCTGTCATTCAAATCGTCTCATCGTTAATACTGATAAATTTGTATCCATTTCATTTCGCATTAGTGTAACGAAATATTTTCCCCTACATCACTTTCGATAAAGATACCCAAATAAAAACAGTCAAGATAACAAATTTTTTAGGGCTCCATATTCAGGAGAAACTAAAATGGATTTGTCAGTTTGATAATCTGAATTCCAAACCAAGCAAATTGTGCTAAGCATTCCGAATTCTACTCAACGTTTTAAGTCAACATATTTCTCGCTGCTTGTATTTCGCAAATGTTTTTTCTCATTTACAGTACGGCATTATCTTCTGGGGCAAATCCACTCAGAGCATTCAAACTTTTAGAACCCAAAAGAGAGTAGTTCGGATTATATGTAAATCTCACCCCGAAACTCATGTAAACCTTTATTTAAAGAATGAAATATTCTCCCTTTCCCTTGCATATACATTTATGAAGTAGTCGTGTTTGTTAAGACAGAACTATTAAAATCCTACCCCTAGTTTAGAAGAAATTGTCTAGTTCACGAACACAACACTCGTATTAATCGTCCTGGCGTGTCAACAATTCTTTGCCAAAGAGGCCCATATCATTCAGGAATAATTCTGTGTAATTCCCTTCCCAAACATATAAAAGATCACAAATTAATTGAATATCTTTACATCCGGGGTTAGAAGCTTTTTAATGTGCTATTGTTTCTATAATGTGTAAGAATTTACAGATTTTAATAAAATAAGTTAATGAAAGTTATATTTCCTAGTAAACATTGTTTTCCATATGACTGCCGATGATGTGATGTTAATCACTTATACTTTATCACGTCATTGTTATAGTACTCTTGATATTGACTAAATTCCTTTTTTCATGCATGTTGTTTTTGATTTCGTTTATTTATATTAGTTTATTTCTAACTGTACGCAACCTTGGCACAGTTGTGTACATTATCTCTGTAACCCCATCTTGGCCCGGGTGTTTCTTCGACTCTTCTCCAAGCAGTGGCGGATTTTTTATACGCGTTGTCATTTAATACTCATGTTATTATAAATCTCGAATTTTTACTGCACATAATACATACAAAGATATTGGAATAATAATTAATTTGGAATAATAAATGGATAACAGTACATATTTATTAAATAGTTGCTCTTATAAGTATTCCTTCACTGCACTTGGACCCTTGATCGGAATTGATGGGTTGGTATCTTGCTTGTTTCCGGAGAGTAACTAGTTTATTATTTCCCATGGGGTCATACGCAGTTTGTAACTGCTGTTTTTGACAATAAAGTATATTTATTTATATTACGATGTCTTCATATACAGCGAACTTCAAACTCCACGTTTTTAATCCATCAAATCAAAAAAAAAAATTTAATAACAAGAAAAATGACCGAATGGTTTCAAATTTAAACGTTCTTTGCTTAAAAATTATCCAAGAAAAATGAAACTAGCATGTTATAAACAAGCGTGATGCTGTTGTATTTTTTACAGTAAAATAATGTTAAAACAATCGATTTTAACAATATTCCGTTTCTTCTTCCATTGTGAACTTTTTGTGTTTGGAATCTAACTTAATTCCTGCTTAATTTTTATTTTACGAATGAAACAGCTTTTCCTACGACACTACTTTGCTGATACGTGGTTTTTATATGGGAAGAAAATAACATATGGAAGAGTTCACTAAAAAGACAACAATTAAAATTATTATATTACGACTTTTCTAAATAGCACCGGTTTTAAAGAACGTATATTTCTTTTTTGGGAACAAAACAATTGCGTGATTGTAATGATATTTTCGTGTGCCATTTCGTAAGCAGATAACCGCCATGATATAGATTCGTGTAGTTGAACAGGGTTATTTAGCTAATGAAATCATTTCCGCGGAGTAGCAGCGTATTAAACATCTAGCCCTTGTTCTCCACATTTTCAAGTGTGAGTGGCCGAACAAAATTATAAATTTTTGTTTCCTGAAACTTAAGGCTCTACCTATCCATCGGCCGAAGCTAAAGCAGAATCTTATCCTGACGAAATGAAGTTTGAAACGATTTTATTCAACGAAGTAATATGCAATATTTCAGGTATACTGATAGTTTTGGTTATGGCCGTTTTAGACCTACTATACTTTTGCGTATAAGTTTACTTTTTCATAAGTTTTAGTTTATCATTTTGTATTCCTATGATTATCTTTTTACGATAAACGATGATTTTTCATTCATAAAGATGGATAATTCCAAGAAAACAAAAATAAGTATTGCATTGAGACCAGTGGTGTACAGCTAAATAAAAAAGTGAGCGGTACGCTGATCCTTCAAGTATTAAAAATTGGTATATATGAGTCATTAAATGAAAAATGGATAAATATAAACAATATTTTTTACATTTTATTTTAATAATTTTTAAACAATTCCATATTATATTTTTCGCAATTATTTATAAATATATATATTTTTTTAAACTTCTCATAAGGGACCATGTTCATAAATTTTCGTTTGTGGTTCTTCTGCAAGTCTGTGACTAAGTAACCAAGTTTTAACATAGGAATTTGGTTTCCACAAGACTAAGAGTGGATCATATAGTATAATAACAATAAACTTGAAACATGGTCAATGGGAATACGCGACCTCTTATCAGTCAATGTTAATTTCATACAACTAAAACCACTTTCACATTCTGACGAACTACACACAATCATTATCGCACAGGACATAAATTTTTCCAAATCTATAGGAATTGAACGACCACCATTGCCTAAATAATCTCGGTACGCATTTAAAGTTTTTGTCATTGGTATATAAAACCGTTTACACAATGATTCTATTTCAACTTTTCCAAATTGCAAATCGATATCAGAAGGCCATTCTTTTGCTACAAGAATATTTAATTCGTCGAAAATTTTTACCAGAACCTTTGTCAGTAAGCCATATATGTTTGAATTGTTTATTAAACTAGTTAAAAATTGATTTCTATTGATAATACTTACTCTTTAATTATTTGTTAAATCAATTGAGTTTAGTGTTACGAACAAAACGTTCGTAAAGCATTTAATTCTATTTCCCTATCTACTACGAACTCTAGGTTATTAGTGTTCTGTGAGAAACTTACCAAGTGCATAACTATTCCGTGAATACATAAGTATTCTTTGGTCATAAACATTCTTTGGAAACTACAAACTCCGTGTGAATTGCAAGTTCCATGACAACGATTGATACCACATTCATGAACGTGCTCAGTATAGACGTTCTGTGCGTCTGCTATATAAAGGGCACCGTTCGAGCCATTACAAGCATTAGTCTTCATTCAGAGCAACACGATGTTACTGCAGTCTTCCTTCAGAGCGTCGTAATGATACTCTGGAGTATTATCGTCGAAGTACGTGACATGTTGTCACATTTAGCGTGTATCTGCTCTCTATAGTCGTCCGGACATTGAACATTAATGTATCAATGATACGGCACATTTTTTGGACCGTGAATTTTATAAAAAGTTGGACAACTGCTGCACCATTACTATTCATGGCATAGTGCTGTGAACCAGTCGCCAAGACATTGAACATGCTTGTTCAGATAAGTTTTCTAAGTTTCAGCTATTGTCACTGCATCAATTCTTCATGCTGTTACGAGGAAGCAACTCTCTCTTCACGCAAGACCACGGTAACTGCGACTATGGCCATGAAGGACTACAACTCTACAACGCACTCCATTACTACTAAGTATTCATACTCGTGTTAACGAGGTCTACATAAAGATTAGAGTTCTCACTCAATCTTATGTATTATTAAATCCTGCTAATTTCATGGTTATTTAACCAATAATTACCAAATGTTTTACATGTACTTTTGTATAAAATTCAAGTTTTTTACGGGGGGGTTTGACTCAAAAACGTGAGTTCTAGAAGGGTTTTTTTTTGTGCGTAGACCAGATGTGGTCACGCTTCACCTGTTGTATATAAACCACTGCGTAATTCTGCTTTAACTATTGGGAAAAGAGTTATAAAGGGGATTTCCACAAACAATTCTTTGTGCTTCATGATAATGATTTATCCATGTAACTCTGTAGAATTCAACATTCTCAGAGCATTGGTTGCCCTCAACAACCAATTTCAAACTTGTCACTCAGGAGAATATTTACGTAATTCTGTTTGTGTAATTTTAAGGAAAGTATATGTATATTTCGTCCAAGTATAATAAATGTGTGTTTTGTGAATCTGAAACGTGCCTTACAAGAATCTGCTTTCATGTTCATCTCTTATGCTTGTTGAAACATACAAGTCCCCCCATATCATCTCCTGTGGTACAACGAATGGTCATTCGTTTGAAACATTTAGCTTCTGAACACCTATTTGAACACCTATAATATCCTCTCACTTCGTCTTCTTCTTCACCTTAACTCCTTTTCCCTGTTCCTTAGGGGTCGGAGATGGGGATGATATGATGCTACTTACTTTGATTTGGCGGGGGAACTACTACGGTGCCCTTCCTGCCGCACCTCCCCGAGACGGGCGATTCTTGAATGACATGGGGGTGAATGATGATTGAATGTTGTGGTGGAATGATAGAGTCCCAAGAAAACCTGCCGCGAACACCGCTTCGTCCACCACCTCGAATTCTACTTGGATCGCATCTGGTTTGAACCCGCTTCCCAGGGGTAGAAGGCGAGTGCGTTCGTGTCGCCCCCTAATATCCTCTCGCTATTCTCTTTAATTTCTTCTCATCCAATACTCTCACAATTTTGTCTCAGAAATTACCCTAACACTATTATTAGTAAAGTACTTTATGCAAAACCTCGGTGACCAACCACGCGAAGAAAATTACGTCTGCAGTTTCTTGAATATTGTGAGTGCATTGTCAATTTTTCACAACCGTATACTTGATTCATAAAAGCGGTTTATATCCAACAATGATTAAAAATACATCACACTACATTTTTATAAAGATACACTACGTTATTTGTAAATGTGAGATGTTCCGTCAGATTTTCGTGATTAAAAAAATATTTTTGAGACTTTCCTCATGTAATCGAGACGGGAGTTCACCGTAGCCTCGATTTTTTCGAGGTCCTAGGTGAATAAAATTCGAACTACCAGGATGTGTGTGTTGATATTGCGTCATAAGAATTGAACACACACAACACCAAATATGTTAAACTATAAAATGGTTTGAAATCTAATTTGTGAAGATCAATAATTTTTATCTCCTTATCCCCAATGAGATGAATGAAGTGTACTTTATCAGCATCTTTTATCATTCCGCAATTTATAGGATACGCAGCGACTTAGGAAAGCTAAACAACATCCATGTGCATAGCAGAAATCCGTTTTAATAAACTCAAAATCTGATTTTGAGATACATTAGTGGTTACGTAAGCGTCCTGCAGTGTTCTCAGAGGATACGCGATGTGACGATCTTGTATCTTACTGTAAACTTATTCCGTCATTGGATCGCGTGATGCATTCTAATTCTTGGACGAAATGTTTCCACTATCTCTCCTATCATCACTGCAACACGTAATGCCAATGGACACTTTTGAAAAAATTATGTTCTAATCGAAGACACATGCTCTATAGGTCAATGACATTACTAATATTATGAACTTATCACTATTTGGACGTCGACATATTATTCTTTACGACCTCGTTAATCGGTCTCCTTCATTCTATCAAATACTTCATAGTGAGTGATCGAAATAGACAAAGTAAACCTAAGACTAAAATGTAACCGTGATCAGGAAAATAGTAAAAGTGTTAGAAGGAAAATAAATATTTAGGAGTTGTGTTGGATGATCTCTTACAGTTTGCTCATCACTTGAGTTACATCATTCGGAGGGTACAAATTATACTATAAAGTATGATGAGAATAGGGATTCGTCATTATGATATCTCGCGAAGAGACTTGAGAATCCTGTATGTTGACGGCCTGAGACAGGCAATTGCCTATGGCTGTTTAGTATGGCCCGATAGGTTGATAAATGTGAGTGACGTTAGCGACAAATGGGGTGAAGATGTCTGCTGCCTATAACAGGATGCTACAAGAGTGTGTCTACAGAAGGGCTTAACGTGTTGATGGGGTTACTACCTTTAGATTTGTTCGTTCAAGAGGTGAAATATAGACATATATTGAAGCGGAGTGAGATGGTACTGGTGGATGACTAGAGACTATAACGTATACGGCGTATAAACGTATAAGGCGGCAATGAAAAAGTTGACAGACTACTTAATACAGGCATAGAAGACTCACTGGCGCGGAAGTCCAAAGGAAAGGGTAACGTTTATTTATATCATCAGGGTACAATTTTTCAATAAGAATAAGGAGTGGCTCAATCTGTCGAAGGTGCTGATGCAGTTCTTAACTGAATGTGGTGACTTTCGCCATTATTTACGTCACTTTGGAATACGAGAGGATGATGAATGTGATTTCAATCTTGATAATAAAACACCTGCTCATCATGTGTGAGATTCAAATTTTTCAAAGTTTTGTTGTAAGCCAAATGAAGTATTAAATTACTTCTTAAGGAGCAAGTGCCTAAGCAAAGCTTGCACCCTGCTCCTTTGTCATTTATTGTTACACCGAAAAGGGTTAGTCATCAAAGTTTCAAAACAGTTATGTCCTTGCCTTTTAAAATTTCTAAGCCAATGGTACTATATTCTAAAGCTGTTTGAGCTGATTTAGCACCTCTTACCCATTGAATCATGTTGCCCGTCCCTAGCCACGAGGAGGCGGGTGTACTTCTACTATCTAGAGTGCTTGATCATCAAAAAGGGAAAGTCGACATCTGTTCAAAATTACGCAAGATTGACGTTAGTAATTGAAATGGAGAAAGAGATCAGAATGATAGAGTAATGTCAGTTACTATATGTGGATTGGTAGAAAATAATTATAATACAAGAAAAACGTAAAGAGATAAGATGAAGTGCGAAATAGATAAAATAAAATAAATTAGAGTAAAAGAATAAGAGGATATGAGATAAAAAAGAATAAAGAAGGATTATATTAAAAAATAAAATGCAATAAAAGAGAAAATACAATAAGATAAGATAAAATAATATGTGATAGACAGCTGTAAAAGATCTAATAGGAACTAAGAGAATAACATTGAGGGTATGGTAGTTCACAGTTAAATCCACTCATCCAAACAGGGCTTTCAAATGAAGATATAGGGAAGGCAGCTCGAACTTTACATGTCTTCTCTCCTCTATTGCATTTAGAATTTCGAGAAGAGAAGATGTCTCGATCGGGATACCCTCCCGAGACAAAGCCACCTCCATGACCACAGGTGGATACGGCCATCTCATCGAGACTCTTCCTTCTAGTGTTCTATTTATCAAGAGCTGAATAATATAACTTAGAATTTTTGGATCCTCTGCTTTTGCCAAAGTAACATTGTCAAACAAAGGATAAGTGAATTCGAAATTCAAAAAAGGGAAGTTTTCAGATGAGCCAATACATGCCGAGTTAGTTGTAGACTGAGAGGATACAAGGTCCAGGGAAGGTTCCATAGTGTGTTGAGAGAGAGGGGGGGTGGAGCAACCAATAATGGAATTTAATTAATGGGTACGTCAGACAGTTGTATAATTTTTGAAGAGTAATAGGTACCAACTAATTTCAGAAAGCGATTACAAAATGAAGGATTATAGTCATAGAAGTCTGGTTCTAAAATTGAAGAGTCCGAAAAACCTATTATATTTAACGAAGTGTCAAAAGAAACTGCCTTCTGTGTTCGCAAGCTTTTGTTACCTGTCGTTTTCTTTGAAGATTTTATATCTGGGAAACCACGCACTAATGGGTTTCATGTGAAAAAAGGCGGAAAGGGCGAAAGAAAAAGTGGATAGGCAGATGAAATTGGCAAAACATAACCCAAAAGTGGATTCCTATGCTCCTCATGGTAAGAAGCACAAGGTAGATTAATGTTTGAAGATATTTGATGAAAAGATTTCTTCACATCCCTGAAGCAATCAAACCCTTTCAATCTTGGTATCAACGGGTATTCCAAATCTGGATGAAGAAAGAATGCACCTGTGATCAGAAGGACGACATTGTAGCCATCCACAATTATTTTCCTTCCGTTACCCTCTTCCTGAACCTTGTACTCCATCCTGCAAGAGATGAAACTACTAATTAAGCCATATAAATTTATTGTCAAAAAACAGTACAAACTGCGTATGACCACGTGGAGGAAAAAAAACTAATTTACTCTCCGGAAGCAAGCAAGGGACCATCCCATCAATTCCGATCAAGGGCCCTAAGGCAGAGGCGGATTCAAAAAATTCAGCAAAAATTCCTAGATAAGATAAAAAGTTAGCTGCGAGTTATAATACTAATAGAATGTCAATATGTTTGTAATTTTAAGCAAAAAATTACATGTACAAGTTATTATCGAACTATAGATTATTCTGAGTATAGTGTTTAAAAATCATAAGAATTGAAATAACACTAAATTCACGATTTATTGTTACAATAAACACGCCCCTAGACAAAACCTAGAGAACCTGTATGATAAATCCGCCTCTACCAGAAGGAAAAACGGAGAAAAACCCGGGTCAGGATGGGGCTATAGAATTTATGTACACAACCGTACCAACGTTGAGTACACATAAAACGAAATTAATATGAGCCATAAGACAACACAATCATGCAAGAAAATAGTTTTTGAAATTGTTATAAGTTGTTTAAAAAGTACTACAGCAATGGCGTGATAAAGCACAAGACGAATTTAACTTTTGTTAAAATCAATAAATTCTTTTACAGTGTAGAAGCACTGGTGCAGGAGGTAGTTTTTAACCGCGGATTTGAAGATATTCAATTTCATAATATCTTTTATATTCTTGGGCAGGGAATTATATAGAACGATTCCCGAATGGTATGGTCCCTTTTGGCAAAGAGTGGTTGACACTCTAGGGCGATGAATATTACTACTATTGCGTGTATAGTGTTCGTGAACGAGACTGTTTCGTATAAAGCAAGGGTGGTGCTTCAGTAATTCGGACTTAACAAACACGACTGTTTCATAAATATAAATGCAGGGAAGTGTTAATATATTTAATTCCTTGAATAAAGGTTTACAAGAGTTTCGGGGGTGAGATTTACAAATTATCCGAACTATCCTCTTCTGAATTCTGAAAGTTTGAATACTCTGACCGGAATTACCCCAGAAGGTAATGCCGTAACGTAAATGGGAGTAAACGTTTGCAAAATATACGCAACGGGAAATACGTGGACTAACTGCGTTAACTAAGATTCGGAATGCGTAACACAATTTGCTTAATTGGGAATTAAGATTGTCAATGTGACAATTCCATTTGAGGTTGTCTTGAATATGGAGACCTAAGAATTTTGTATTTGTAACAGTTTTTAATTGTGTTCCGTTTAAAGAAAGAGAAACCTGGGGTAAAGATTTTGTGATACTATTGTGAAATGACATAGACACTGTTTTGTCAGTGTTTACAATGAGACGATTTGCATGGAACCAAGTCGAAAGGTTAGACAAAACTTTTTGAGCATTGGCGTGTTTACATAGTAAATTAGTGTCATCAGCAAAAAGAACCATTTTGCAATCTGATGTGGATGATGACATGTCGTTCACATACAATAAAAAGAGTATAGGTCCGAGAATTGATCCTTGGGGTACTCCGCAAGTAAGTGGTTTTGTTTCTGAAAGACAACGCTGAAGTATTTTATTTTTAGTATAGGATATTTCTACCTGTTATTCCTAAAATGTATACCTGTTATTCCTAAAGCTATTCCTAAAATGTCGTGATGTTATTTCCTGGTTACTCATTTTCTTCAAAAGTAATTCTTCTTTCGATTAATCTGTAACAAAATTCATTAAGAATTTTTAGACTAAATTTGGTCGAGCAAAACCTAGGAAGGGAGTTTATGTCCAAATTTATTTCGGACTTTAAATCATTTCTTATGTCTATGTATCCTGGGCTGTCCAGAATGGCGTGCAATGACGTTTCCTCCTCTCTTCCGCACAAAGGGCATTCGGCATCTTTGGCCAGGTTGAATCTTTTCAGATTCGCTTTAAAGGACCATGTCATGTTATACACCAAATTGTTTACCTATGTAGTTTCGAGAGATTCATAAGCGTCACTTTTGGCAAGAAGTATTTCACTGTTTTTGTTTCCAAAAGATCCCATGAATTTTTGCCACATTGTTTGGTAATTTTGGTATAATATTGACCTAAAATTCTTACCAAGAGTGCCCGGTTCAAGCAAAGTACCCTCTAGACAGAGTGATTCGCCTTTTTTGTATCTACTGCGATCACAAATATATTTGCCTTGTAGATGTAAGGGCAATAGACCAGTAATTACGTTCAGACTGCTCAAAGAGGCAGTTCTATAAGCATTAGTCATGAGCAGCAGCGGTATGCGTTGAGCTTTATTTAACGCCCTATTAACGTGGGAATACTCAATCCTGTCTATCCATATTGAGACATTATAGAAAACAATGGGAATAAAAGTTGCTTTATATATTATGAGTAAAGACTCCATGTTGAAATATTTATTCACAGCTGCTATCGTATTTAGTTTACTAAACAGTTTTGCAGCTTTCTCAGTTTGCTTCTGTATGTGTTCTAAAAAATTTAGTTTATTATCCAAAATTATTCCTAAATATTTAATTTTGTCGCAGACTCAGATGGAGTTGTTCTGAATTTTGATTACAGGATTTCTAAGTAATTTCCCTTTGAAGATTACTGTCTTCGTTTTTGTGGGAGATATTTTTAATTTTGATTTCTCAGTCCAGAGTTCCAAAATTTTTCCTGTTTGACGTGCTAAAGCTTCGAGGTCATTTCTAGAGTTCCCATTAAACGCTATGGCGAGGTCATCAGCATATGCTACTGCTCTTGATCCGTTCTCATTTAAATTTTCTAAAAGGTCGTAAATAACTAAGTTCCAAATAGTGGGACCGAGATGAGATCCCTGGGAACATTCCTTGTTTAAATTCCTTGTCGTTATAAAGTTTTCTATTTTGAAAGTGACTTTCCTGTTTGAAAAGAAGTTTATTAAAATTTTAGTTAAATTTTCAGAACAGTTAAATTTTTCAAGTTGTATTATAATGAAGGGAAGTCAAGCATTATCAAATGCCCCGACAAAATCTATAAAGTCTGTATATATATAAAATATATACAGACATATTTGGAAGACTGACCAAAATACTCAATATCTTTAATGAGGCATTTGATTGCGTCTTCGGATGATACATTTTTTCTGAATCGAAACTGTCGAGAGCAAATCAGGTTACCTTTACCTAGAAATGCGGTTAATATGGAATTTAGAATTTTATCAAAAGTCTTTCCGTAACTGGTAGCAGACTTATGGGTCTATATGATTTAGCTTCCTCTCTTGGTTTGTCTTTGGATTTTAATAGTAGGATCACTTGAGATTATTTCCAAATTTCAGGGAAATAGCCTATATCTAAACGATTTTGAAAAATGTCGATAATATATGTCGAAAAATGTCAAATAATCTTTTGTCCGGAGATAGATAAAATTAGTAATACCATCAATACCTGGAGCTTTCTTTAACTTGTTTTTAATGTCTACCATTGCTTTCTCAAAATCCCCTCTATTTATTTCTATATTTTCATGATGACCGAAAATTGTGTTACTTGTTTTATGTCTTAGTATAGATTGCTTTGAGGTGTCTGTATTTAGATTATCTAAAGGTAAAAGTACCTCTAAAATTGCAATAACGGTATCACTGAGGGAGGTGATAACATCCTCTCTTCTAATTGACGAAATAAACTCAGTGTCCCTGATTTTCTCTGAAGCCAGCTTGTAGGGGATTCCCCATGGGTCCCTCTTACTTACATCCTGGATGTAAGATTCCCACAAGGACTTTTTGTTTTCTCTGACCAGCTGGGTGAGCTTGTTCCTGACTTTTTTACATGTCTGGAAAAGACACTCAGCCTCAGTGTTTTGCTGGTCAGTTTTAGCCAGTTTTCTTAGTTTCTGAATCTTCTTACGAAGTCTCCCGGTCTCACTAGATATAATTCTAGCCTCCACTGTGAAGAACGAGTTTTTATATTTAATTACTTTTCTAACGGATCACTTTCCGTAAATGCCAAAATATTCTTATTAATGAAGTTAATTTTGTTATCAATGTCTAGATCTTTGTAAAATTTATTGTTCTTCTTCATAACGCCATCAAACCAAAAACCGAAATTCTTTCAATTTATTTGATTATAATTTTTGAACTTGAAAATTTCTATTGTATTAGAATTGTTGGTTATAATTTGAATTCAATGGTATTATGATCGCTTTTTGTCAAGTGAGGAATAATCTTCCAATCGTTAATAAAACCTATTACTTCTTTGTTGCCAAATACAAGATCTATATTTGAACATCCTCTTGAGTTCCAAAAAGTGGGATATTCAGATGCATTGTTCTTCACAAGGAGATGGCCAGACGCCATCCAGTTCTTAACCAGAACTCCTCTATTGTCTGTAAGTCTGTCGTGCCACAGGGAAGATCTTGCGTTAAAATCCCCTCTTATGACGACAGGACTCAAACAATGTTCTTTAACAAATTTAGAGCAAAATTTCAGGATGAGATTTGGGTCTATATTAGGGGGAGCACAAACGTTCTGTATGAAAAGGCTTGTATTATTAAAAGGAAGGGAGATATCTGTAACAAAGTCATTTGTATGTTGGGTCAGGTTTATAGCGGGGATAGTTTTCTTTACAAGAATAAGTGAATTTTTACAAGAGTTTGTATTAACAATTCTAACATGGGAGCGAAGTATAGGATGAAGGTTGGTGTTGGGAACTTCTTGTAGTAGGATTATGTCTGCATTTGCTTCTTTATCAAGGAGCTGGTTTAGAGAGACCAGAGTCTTGTTCAGATTCAGCTGCATTATATTAAGAACCATTATACGTTGTATTCTGTTTTTTGTTTCTCGATCAGCTGAGCCCTCAGAAACTCAAGGGCTGAGTGCCCTGTGTGGGATTGTCCGATGTATGCCTAGGAGAGGGTGTTCGGACGTGCGCTCTTACAAATAGCGCGCCTTCGAATACGTCTGTGGCAACGCAGCGGCAGAGCGCGCGCAGAGGCACAGCGGAACAACGTTCCGCCTCGCCCCTTCGAGGCGAGTCTCCACGCTCCCTGCGAGCCTCGCGCCGCGCCGGTACTTAAGGGAGGCACAGCAGTCGCATGGGGCGGAGCATCGATCGGCAGCGGAGAGTGCCGGTCACAACGAGGAAGGCTGCAGTATAGACCCGAACCCCGCCCCAGGATCAGCCAACTAGTATACGGACACATGAAGAATCAAGACATCGCACGGCGAGTGCCGATCGTCTCTCACGAACTTGTTGGAGTTCTTGGTGAGCAACAAGAGAAGAGGAACTTATGAGTCTGGCGTTGGTCTACGACCAAGAGGAGGAGAAAACATTCCAATTGATTACCTGTACATAATTTTGTAATTACTGAAGAAGTTTATTTTGATTCAATAAATAGTCATAGAATTACATCGTGTTAATTTTGGTTATAACAGAGGGCATGTTTTATCAAAGAATTTAGAACCATTGATATAATAGACATGGAAGAAAACGAACGCTATATTGCGACGGAAAAAGCATACAGGGTGTTTGAATTGGGGGAATAAGAGAAACATTTCGCATGCACCCTCTTCCTCGCTGGCGAGGACGGGCAACGCCCAGTGTGGACAAGGTGTGTAGTGTCAAGAGCTGAAGCGCAACCAGAGTTTGAAACAGACTAGATAGTTCCTTGTTTTGATAATGCTACATAGACAAGGAGGCGGATATCAGTCGCAACAAATGAAAAAAATGGCTTACTACTGAAGACACCAAAAGGAAAGTCCAGGTCTTTATAAATAAATGCCTGCGTTATATCTTGCAGATATGGTGGTCAAATGTTATTAGTAACGAAAACCTTATGAATACCAAAAACCAGGGAGACATCAATGTTGAAATAAAACAGAGAAAATTTCCTGGGTAGGGCATGACCTTAGACAAGGACAAAATGCTGTAGCATGCTGTGCACTGCAGTGGAATCCCAAAGGTTCGAGACACAGAGGAAGGCCAAAAACGAATAGGAGGAGAACAGTAGTAAAGGAGTACGGAAGTAGCTTTGCTGTTATGAAATCAGAGGCAGCAAACAGAGTCGGAGGGAGAAAAGTAATTGACTCTCTATGCTCCTAATGGAATATGGAAAAAGAAGAAAAGTTAATTGATTTTAAACCGCTCCTTAAAATATTTTCTTATATTCGTTAATATTTAGAGAAGTAATGTTTAGTTTTTTCCCTTGGGATTTTTGAGCTCGCCAACGTCAAGGTCATTAGAACTCTTGAAATAATAATGTAAATTTGTCAACTGCTTGTATACTTTATTGCGCCCTTATTAAAAGGTCGTGAAGTTGAAAAAAATTAAATAAAGTAATAGACGTAAGTAAGTAATTAACTTATTACATTGTTTTTAATAATAATGGGATAATACACATTAAATCTCTTACTGCATTCATATTGTTGTCTCTACATTATATTTACATTTGTAAAAGTAATCTTTGTACACGGTTGCGAACGTTATCTATCTCTGCTCGGTTTTGTCTCCTATTTTACTTAGGGCTCTTCGTAATTGATGAGATGGTCCCTGTGCGTGATTCCGGAGATAAAAATTAGCGGATTGCTCTCCATGTGTTCTTACGCATATCTTAAGAGATATTTTTGCTATACATTGATTATTTATTTCTTCCATAGGTAGGAAATTGTTACACCTCATGGTTGATTTTGTTACTCTTTATATATATATAT
>NNCF01126704.1:546595-573768 GCA_002313205.1 Laupala kohalensis | reverse complement strand
ATATATATATATATAAACTAATAGAATTAACAGAATCCTTCACCTGGGGCAATGGATTATATGTTACCCATTCTATCGCTAATATTTCATGATGTTTTCAAGTAACTGATAATTTTTTTCTGCTTTTCCACAATACAGGAAATTTAATTCACTTCAACTTGTACGTACATCTGAGTAATAAAAAGTATTATATTTTTCAGAGTTCTATGAAAACAAGTTCATTGTCGGAGAGGGTACTTCGCGTCCAATGCTACATCTTGAGTATGTGGGTTGCTAATTCACTTTCTTCTCAAAAGTAACACTCCAGTGACGTTAATATTTAATTATTTTAATGCATGGATCAGCCATTTTTAAACCTCGAAATCCCGCTCTTCCGAGAAAACCGTCGCTTTATTGCGATTCCTCTTACTCAAACGAAAATGGTTTACGAAGAAAAGCTGAGAAACGTGTTGTCAACTTGAGGTTGAACGTTACGAAATGATTTCGTTGCCCCTGAGGAACGTTTATTATATTCCGAGTTCCTTCTTACTTAATTTATCCTAACATTTTTGCCACAGTCCGTAATGAAATGAAGATGTCTGGTAGGTCAGACAAAAGGTCAGAAAAGTCCAAACATTTTTAAGAAGGTAGTGAGTAGTTGTATCGTGTAAAATATGGAAATTTAAGATACCCCACTTCTGAAGGATCGTAGAAGTGGTCAATTTTTTGCAATAAGTCCTCAAGGTATGAATTTAGCTATTTTTCATATTTTCTATCATGGCTCAGATATTCATCCTAAAAAGAAAGTTTAATAACCGATTTGTTGGTCTTATTAAAACCTATAAAATTATATTTTGCAAGTTAAAACTCATTTATTAGTTATTGGCAAACAACTTTAAAAACACTCCTTTGTTTTCTTGCAATAATTATTACTTTGCCCACACACTTGGTTGCATGTTGGCGGACAGTGTGTTTAGATGTTGGGAGTTCGATCAATAATGGAGTATTTACACCTTTACTATGGAAATATTGTCTTATTAGAGTTACTTGAAACTTGTGTATGAGGTATTTTCTTGCGAACTTCAGTCTTTCACGATACGGATGGAGCAGGAAGTATTTTTCATTTTTTATGTGGCTGTTTCCATGCGGTGGATTCATTAGTTCCTATGGGCCAAAGGAGTTTCTTGTTAACGGTCCTGATCGGTATATCATTTCTTATTTCAAAATTAAATGAACATTGTTGATGTGTACTGCGAGATTAATTGTTAAACATACAAATCATATTAGTAACACGATTTACAATGCTTGGTCAAAATGCTGGTTTACATGCTACAGATTCATTCAGAAAATTCATTCTACAATGTTCATTAAAAAAGGTTTTTGACTTTTCATGAAATATCAACCACAAATTTATAGAAAAAGTAATCACTTCTAATTGACTTTTAGGCCCGAAAATGCTGCACTGTCCAAGGGATTGTTTTTTGCTTCGCTCCGCTACGCTCATCCACGATCTACCATCAAGTGTTCTACTTCCGTTGATTTCGACGATATAATACAGTTTTCCAAGTGTATTGGTGTGGTTTCGGTTTCGTTTGGTCATGCATATGTCATAAAACACCACTCGTCGACTTTCCGGATCCAGCATTCCCACATTTACAAATGTTCACAAAAATTAAGATTTGACTAGGTGACATCTTGAGGGTTTCGATATGGAAACAAAATGGTGCTGGATACTTGTTCATGATCTGAAAAGGATCACGCAATGTAGAAAGTTTAAAGGAAAGACACTTCTCTATTGCGTTTCGAACAATTAAAAACAACTCCAGATCACTAATTACGTTTATAATTTTAAAGGTTGAGTCACAATACAGGTGACGAATGTCTATGCCAGTATAGCATCATTTGTTGCAGTTGTGTCCACTATGGCAATGTGCGCAAGATACGGTTCACTTATATCGTTGGCAGAATACAAAACGGTATAGTTCTTTACGTTTCTCTATGAAATGTCTGTATGATATAAAAATTGTCTCTTTTTTTACGACTTCATATTTATTCATCCCTACCAATAATGTTGCAAAGAAATAATAAAAACACACTAATTCTTGGCAACATCGGTAGTCATTTTAGCTCAGATATGATAGTAATAAATTAAATGTAAATATGGAGTAACATATTGCGTAGACCACTCGGAGGACAATAAACTATCATACTCTCTGGAAGCAAACAAGGTACCATCCCATCAATTCCGATCAAGAACCCAAAGGCAAGGGCGGATTGAATATTTAAGCACACTTTTAAGATAAGAATAAAAATGGTTAGCATAAAAATAGTTAGAAATTTATACAGTATACTTTAGAAATGTGCAATATAATTCTCTTAAGTTTTCCTCAAGAAGATGATTCTGTTTTGCCATTTTCACCTCCTGAATTTTGTACAATAATAAAAGCCACCTTTCTGGGCATCAGAGCCAATATTTTTTCGTCCTCATGAAAATTGAGTGTTTATAATTTAATTGCGTCAGATAATATTTTACCAAGAAAGTGTAAATATATCTCCCTCCTACACGAATATAAATTTAAATTCAATAAAATTTAAAAAAGTTGTTCAAACTCAAACTTAAAATTACTTTTAAAAAATTGGGGATAATATTTTCGACTTTGTGCCTCTATATATTTCAAAATTTAGGATTTTTTCATTATTACTTCAAAACATTTCAAAAGGTAAAAGACAGAGTTTCATGCAGCTCAGTGACCGTGAAAAAGGATGCAGGGTGAGTAGCAGCCCTAAGGCCGTTCTCACATGGGTCGTTTCATTTTCGAACTCGGAGTTTGAACGGTGTAAGCGGTAAGTGCGAACTTTGCGACATTTGCTGACCCCATACGCACATGAGCCGATTCTTTTATCCGCCTCATTTTCATCGCGTCGTCTTAAATTACGTACGACTTGAAGGATGTTACCTCCATCAATTTCACGAAGACAAAGAAGAACTAATGACTTTCATAAAAAAAACATTAAATTGTCTCACCATATTGTTGTTAGACGAGTAGAGCATATTTCTTATAATTTGGAAACTCAGTTACAAAATAATTCAATATTTTTGTAAGTCACGTCAATATTTTTCCTTTTAGTTTTGTGAAAGAACATGTGTCGGACATAGCACAATTGTGTTTTTATTGTAATAAGGTTTACTAATTTACAGTAAAAGAAGAGTTTTTAAAACTACTGTCACTTCATCGACGTCGTAAGGGGGAAGACATTTATACTACATTCCTTCAGTTTGCGAAGAATAGTAAGTGAGCATTCTCGAAACTTGTTGCTGTAACAACTGATGGGGCGTCATCAATAACTGGCAAAAATAATGGGTTTCTTGCTCTTCGACTGAATTATTTTTTGCACTTGCTAAGACTGAATAATTTCCAAAATTACTCTCCTATTACTGCATTATCCATTAGGACGTTTTATGCGCTGAGCTACTTAAGTTCGAGCATGTTATGAAAGTTGCAACGCGAGTAATAAACTTCATCAGGTCATCTTCTACTCGCACCCATTGTTCAAGGGTCTTTTGAATGCATCTGATATCGATGCATTGTGATGGTGATGTAATTCTTTATGCACAATAAAAATGATTTAGCAGGGGGAAAACACTGGAACGATTCTGCGGTCTTCTGTATGATATCAAGGATATCCTTAAATCATCATTCATCATCATTACGAGGAACCGTATAACATATCATGGTTATCTTTCTTGACAGATATTACCATCAAATTAAATGACGTGAATCTAGAATTGCAAGGGAAAGATCGTAACATTTTTGATATTTGAAGATCTCGAGGACTACAGGTTATTAGCACATATCCCTCAAAGTCAGCTAGTAGGGCTGCTACTTGATGCTGCAGCCCGCCTAAGCTTCTTAGACCTGAGAGTAAGCATTTCCTCCTACCCAGGTGATAAGGTTATACCACCCATACTCGGACGTCAGAACCTCGATAGTACTAACGTTAGTATTGTAAGGGTAGGAACCCAAAATGAAGATTTGGAACATGTTATGGCACAACACGTACTAGGAGCAGGAAATGAAAATGGCGAAATGCTCAGAGAATACTGTGCTAATAATAATATGAAGACACGTGGCTCATTATTTCCAAACAGGGATCATCATATCATAACGTGGGTCTCGCCTGATGTGAAAACTGTTAGCCAGATAGACCAAATTAGCTTCAAATTTAGCTCCAAATTTAGAAAATATTTGTTCGGTGTACGCAACAAAAATATGGGATCGGATCACCATTTATTATGCACTCTCTTCCGAGTACAAGTAATGGAACCAAACGAGGAGAAAAAAGGTGAAGAAAGTTTAGTGTGCAGTATTTATCCATTCAGTGATAAAGAGAGAATTTATAACAAGTTTCAGAACCAAAAAGTGAATGGAAAGTGGAAAACAAAATCAGAATAAATGTAGCAAATGGAGGCAAATAAAAGACACATTTGTCGAGGTTCGTGAAAAAGTATTGGGATATCAAAAGAAAGAACAAAAAGAATGAATTTCAGAACATGCATGGGACCTGATAGAAAGAAAAATGATTAAGAAGAAGATAAACTCTAATGATAGGTCATAAAATACTCCAAAATTTAACATATTTGTATAACTCTCTTCTAAAGGATATTAAAAATTCTTACAGAAGAGATCATAGAAATTATATGGAAGATTTGGCAAAAAACGCAGAAACAGCATCTGATATTTGAAATCTAAAAGAACTAAAGGAATCTAAAACTTGGAAAGATGTTTACAACTGCCAAAACACCGACGACAGATTGAATGTATTTATTTCAACATTCCTACAACATCACAACTATATCTTTCCAATAAAACGCAAATTAATTAACAAGAAATACAATAGATAGACCCAAGGGGTAAGAATTTCTTCTAAAAACAAACGCCGTTTATATTATCTTTCAAACCTCTATAACCAACCACCCGAATTCCATGATTATTTCCGTAAATGTAAGACAATTCTCCGAAAAGAAGTATATGCAGCTAAAGTTATGGAAAACAACAGGCAGGTACTAAAATCGAACAACCGGACAAAAACCATGTGGAATATTGTTAAAAATTACACGTCACCTGAAAATCGCGAAAAAAACATTGCCTTACAAAACGGTGGCAAAATCGTATCAAATCCACATGACATCGCAAATTTGTTTAATTCTTATTTCTCAGAAAAAGGTAAAATAACTCATTCAATATCTCAAAACCAATGTCCTCCAAATATATCCACCCTCGTGTTACATTCTGTGTTCACTTCTGAAACTAACGCCAGTGAAATCATTAAAATCATCAGTTCATTAAAAAAACAAATTTTCAACAGGCATATATGATGTACCCGAATTTATTGTTAAATTTTCGTCCCACGTTATATTAAATCTACTCATAAATATATTTCATAGTTCTTTATCGGAAGGGTTGTTTCCTAACATATTTAAGAGAGCTAAAGTGAGACCTTTATACAAGAAAGGAAACATACACAATGATACATTTTACAAAATTCTTGTATTTTTTTGTGATACTAAGTCCTATTAATGACTGGAAAATTATGAAGGAGAATGTGATGAATAAAAATGTGACTGCATTTTTAAAAGTTTCTCATAATTTGGGTCGAACTGGGATGCATTTATTCTTGAAAGAGAAGTTAAATGCTTATTTGTCAGTCTGTTTCTTAGGCAACTCTTTCTAAGTTTCATTGTAGAAAACACCTGTTCACATATATATATGATGAAGCAAACATAGCAGTAACTTTCTGGGAATGTGATATCAAATTTGGGAAAGTGGTTTTCGACGAGGACTTGTAGAACTCTAATTTTGGAATATTAAGAAACAACTGTTTGACTTGAGTGTTACAATGTAATTCAATCAATTCAAGTTGCAAGTCCGATTCCACTGTTTCACAGTTCACGTTAAAAGGCATATTGAAAATTTAAAAGTCTTTTTCAATGACATTGAAGTCTTCAAATCTTCGTTCAAATTCACCGTGGAGTCTTTGCAGACTCTTCGTAACCTTCATCACCGGGGCTATTGACTTCAACTTCGGGAAGTGAGACAAGTCATTCTTAGCAAGCTGATTTGCGAATAGAACAAGTTGTAGTTTAAAACCTTTGAGATGGCCCCAGATATCATCAATCAATTGATTTTTGCCTCCTATCTTCACATTTAACTTGTTCATGTGGCAGAGAAGATCTGTAAAAAATGTAAAGTCCGAAAGCCATGCAGTATCTTCCAGGATTTTATACTCTACAGACCCCTGTTTCTCAAGGAAGAATGTCACTATTTCGTCTTTCAGCTGCCAAACTTGCTCGAGAACGCGTCCTACGCTAAGCCACCTTACTTTCGAGTAGTTAAAAAATATATCAGAGTACTCAGATTGCATGGATTCTAGAAATTCCCAAAAATATCTGTGAGCAAGCCCTCGAGATCGAATAGCATTAACCAGCTTCACAATAACGTCAAGCACAGGTTTCATATCCAAAGCAGATTTACACAGGATATCTTGATATTTGATGCAATGTAGAAATATAACATTGTTATGTGGATACTTTTCATTAAATATCCCAACAAATTCATATTTTTTCCGTCATATATTTCGCTCCATCTGTTGTTATACTACATATGCAATTTATAGGTATTTTCAAAGTTCAAATTCCTTCCATAAATTCATGAAAAATATCTTACCCTGTTGTAGTTCCCTTCAACGACCTCATGCATGCTAGTTCCTCTGTAATACAGACGTTTTCGTCAACATCTCTTTTAAATAATAGCAACTGTGCAGTATCATTTATATCAGAGCTTTTTTCTACAGTATTTGAGCAGAATTTAAATGGGTAAATCTTTGATACCAACTGTGATAATGTGTTTTTATCTATTGCTTCAATTCTGGAAGTCACTGTTTTCCGAGATAAGCTTATTGTTTCAAATTCTTTTCTTTTGTCGGGTCAAAAAATATAGCAAACTTTGAGCATGCAGTGTTTAACAAACTTTCCATCAGAGAGCTTTGTTACTTTTAGCAATATCGTATGCTACAACATAACTTGCTTGTGTAGCTCCTTGCTGAGAACTATTTGCTTTCTTAAAAATACTTTGCTGACCTGATAGTTTTCTGCGTAGATCCTCTGTTTTTTGTTTTCTTTCTTCTACGGTCAAGGCTCTAATTTTGACATCGTTGTGCTCAGAGTTGAAGTGTCGTGAAATGTTATATTCTTTGTAGCCTGCTACAGTTTTGTTGCAGATGAAATATAGTGATTTATCCCTAAAAACTGTGAAAAAGTACTTCCAAATCCATTCATCTTTGAAATCAACACAGAATCAACTTTACGTTTCTTAGATAACATCTTAGAGCTAAAATTTTTCACAATATGCAGAGTAAAACTAGTAAACCAACAACGCCAAGACAGGTCTGAATCAAGAAACGTGTTTCAATATCTAGCCGCGGTGGAGGGGGTAGCTACTGCGAGGAGGCTCCGTTGCCAGTTTTACTCTTCGCTACAAAGTTGCCAGCAGCCAATGCCTCTCACTCTTAACATAACATTCCAATATCTAGGATAAGTCAATAAATGTGTATGTCGTTACTGATATAAAACAAAAGAGAAGAAAAAAAAGAGGAAAATATTTATTTTTCTTATAGCCTGTATTCTTTTTTATTCGTCAAATTAGGAATAATACCGCGCATGCCGGATAGAATATTTCAGAGGACCGCCTCTGACCCGCGGGCCGTAGTTTGCCCATCACTGTCCTAGAGTGTTAACCGCATTTTGCCAAAAAGGGCCGTATCATTCGGGAATCGTTCTATATAATTCCCTCTCCCAAAAGGTAAAAGATATTATTACATCGAGTCTCTTCAAATCCGCTGTTAAAAGCTACATACTGCATCAGTGCTTCTATACTGTAAAATAATTTATTGATTTTAATGAAAATTAAAGCCGTATTCTACTTTGACAGGCCATTGTTATACACATGATATTCCAAAATATATGATAACTTTAAAACTATTTTCCTGCACGCTTGTATTGTGTCTTTTTGTTAATATAAATTTAGTTGTATATGTACTCATCCTTGGCACGGTTGTGTACATTAATTCTGTAGCCTCATCCTGGACTTGGTTTTCCTCCAGTTGTCCTTCGGATAGAGGCGAATTTTTTATAAAGATTCGCTAGGTTCTTGCATCTGGTGGCATCTATTGAAATAATTATTCGCGAATTTAGCATTATTTAGTAGTTACGATTTATTAACAATACTTTCGGAATGATTTATAGTTTGTTAACAACACGTACTTGTGAAATGATGTTTTTGTGTTTTATTAAATACAATATTTGTTGGTGTTATGTTAATACTATCTCAGATACCGCACTATTTTTATCGTTAGGAGTGTGTTGAAATGTTATAACCGCCTCTTCCTTAGGGCCCTTGATCGGAATGGGTGGGATGGTCCCTTGCTTGCTTCTGGAGAGTAAAATTAGTTTATTGTCCTCCACGTGGTCATACGCAGTTTGTGACTGCTTTTTTACAGTAAAGTTTATTGATTTATTATTAACTATTTGACATAGCTAAAACGCTGAGTGGAGGCACAAGAGACCAGAATCAGCCAGGGAAGGATAAGGCCGGAGAAAGGAATATCCCCAGCAGAAGGTCAGCTGCGGAGGTGGAGTGGATTCTTTATGAAACTGCTGAGCCGAAGTAACACCCAAACAACTGAGAATAGGAGAGAGGAAGTAGATAATATTCAATATCTGAACGTCGATGTAAACGCACCAAATAAGAGACAGATTAGAAGTGCCATAAAAGAACTGAAGAAAGGAAAGGCAACAGGGGAAGATGGGATCCCTGCAGAAATATTGAAGGTGGACATTCCCTCTACTATGGATATGTTATATTCATTATTTCAAGATATATGGAAAGAGGATAGATTACCAGATGAATGATTGGAGGGCATAACCATTAAAATCAATTAAATTAATAGTGTTATTTCAATTCTTATGATTTTTAAACACTATACTCAGAATAATCTATAGTTCGATAATAACTTGTACATGTAATTTTTTGCTTAAAATTACAAACATATTGACATTCTATTAGTATTATAACTCGCAGCTAACTTTTTATCTTATCTAGGAACTTTTGCTGAAATTTTTGAATCCGCCTCTGCCTTAGGGCCCTTGATCGGAATTGATGAGATGGTCCCTTGCTTGCTTCCGGAGAGTAAATTAGTTTTTTTCCCTCCACGTTGTCATACGCAGTTTGTACTGTTTTTTGACAATAAATAAATAAATAAATAAATCCCTAAGAATGGAAATTTAAGTATATGCGGTAATTGGAGAGGAATAAGTCTACTCTGTTTGTAGTACGATTTTTAGTAGAATAATACTCCACCGCTTATCAGCAGCTGTAGATAAGAATATCTGCAAAGGGAAAAGTGGGTTTAGAGCCAATAGATTGTGTATAGATTAGATATGCTTAATTCGAATTATTGTTGAACAGTCTCGGGAATGGAGGTCTACGCTTTACGCCTTGTTTATCGATTTTGAAAAGGCATTTGACTGTTAAACGAAAAAGAATCTGGAGAATTTTAGAGACGAGAAGTGTGTTAATTAAAATTATTAATCTCATAAAAGCGTGCTATCTACATTTTAGATGTCAAGTTCTTCACAATGGTACCTTTTCTGAGTCATTTGAGACAGTGTCTGGAGTAACACTGAAAAGTTTATCTCTTCTTTTTATACTCCTGATGGATGAGATCATGAGAAACACCATCCGCAACAGAAGAAGAGGCATAGTTTGGGAATTAAATGAAAGGAATTTGCAAGAGAAAGTTGAAACCCTAGAGATCGAGTCCGCAAAATACAAATTGAAGATTAATAAGAGAAAAACGAAAGAGTTGAATACTTTACCTATTTGGGTAGCTGTATTTCCAAAGATGGTGGCACAATTCGAGACGTTTGCACGAGAGTTCAATAAGCCAGAGGTGCCTTTTCCAAACTTAGAAATATCTGGCAAGCAACAGACATTAGTATTAACACAAAAATTAAAAAAAATATTAAAACGTGTGTTAATACTGTCCTTTATGGGTGTGAAAATCAGTGGAAATCAAAATGAAAATACAGACATTCATTAACAGGTGCTTAAGGTTCATAAGCTCAACACAATCAGCAATGATTTCAATTCCATTCAATAGGGCATTTTATTTACAATATTTACATTTTAAATTTCATGTGGCGAGGCTTTAGCCCCTTTGCCTTCTAAAGCCATTTAATGCCGTGGGCTGTGCGTTAAATGCCCTGGTATTCACTCTCAATGAATTGTTCAGTTGCATCTATATTTTTCATATGAAGATTGATATTTTTATTTACCGCTGCCGTAATATTAAATTTAGTTATGCATATATAGAAAATTAATTATTATTATACTATAAACTTTTGGCATATTGTAATAGTTTCTTATATCTGAAATAGGTGCAACTGACTAATTCATTGAGCACCGTTGGGAACCACGGAAAACCAACGGTCAGGACACAAAGACTATACATGGAAAAATATTTACAAAAGACATTTACGAAAGTATTTACATAAGACAAGAGTTTATAAGATGTATTTACAAATAGAGTCTGTAAGAAAGAATATTTACAAAATAACACATTAATGTAAGGGAGAGACCAGAGACGTTAAGCATACATCATAAATTAAAACAGAACTTTTTTTTTTGTGGGGCTTTAGGGCTCGTATAGTATAAACTATTTACAAATGTACGTATATACAAAACAATAAGGTACATTACATTTGTTCTTCTTTCTTCGCCTGTACGTAGAAAGAAGTTTCGTTTTTGTAACATACAAGGAAAAAAACCGGCAGTATTACATTGCATTTTGCCCAACCATTATAATCTCCTTCATTTCTTTCTCCCTTTTTTCCTTTACGTAGCTTAGAAACTGCCCCAAAGATTTTTAATCAGCAATGAAGAACTATGGGGAAAAACAAAACAAATGGATGTGAGCACCGAAATCAAAAGGAGGAAATTCATCTGAATTGGACATACCCTGAGAAAAGGACCGGATGAAATCCCCCCCCCCCCTAATGCTTTGGAATGGAACCCGCAAGGATCCAGACCATGTGGAAGACCACGAAACACATGAAAAAAATCAGTTGAAGAAGATTATGGAAAAAACTATTAAATTAATGAAAGTTGATACAAGCAACAAAATTTGCTGGAAGGCAATTTTTGATTCTCTATGTTCCTCCTAGGAATAATGGAACTTATTATTATTATTATTATTATTATCATTATTTAGTTTTTGAAATTAACAAAAGTGAAAATTTAATCTTACGAAAGTAGAAAAATATGGGAACTAACATAATTTAGAATATAATTTCAGATCTCCTGGTAACGCCTGGCAAAATGATCTAAAAATTCCAGACCTGTTGACAAGTGTCTTAATACCAGAATGTCCAGTAATGATTCAATTTTTTTTACAAACCCCGAGCAACGCCGGGTAGTGCAGTTAGTCTCTCTATATAAAGAAGAGTGTCTCGGACGATGTATGTTAGTACGTATTTTATAGAAATCTACAGTTTTAAACCGAGCATGAGGAAAATTTGCACACTTAAGCTTCAAAGCTCTGGAAAAAGCACTGTATACTTGAGATTTTGAAAATCCGCACTCACTCCCCATTTTCATTATCTTCTAATTTTCGCTTTTTTTAGTATATCTGACGAACTGATTGAGATATCAACTTGGCTTTTGTACCTCAATACTGCTAATTTAAATATATGGGATTTTGGAATTTACGATACTTTACTCTATAGTGGGTGTAGTGGGCAGAATCGTTTTCACGTCTTCATGTTGGTGTCCTTTATCCATTGTTGCGTTTCACTCACTTGCAAGTTTCATGAATTGTTGCGTAGAGGCTCGGTCAGTATGGATTTTTTTTTTCGTATTCTTATTGAAATGAGTATTACTTCCCTAGCGTTCGTGTGGGAACTGTCGAGATTGAATTGCCTCACACGAAAGTGTAGTGTTGTTTCTTGTTCGCAATGGCTTCTATACTGTGGCATCTTGCGCCTTTGATTTATCGGGGCGTAGCAACTGCCATACGAAATTTTTCGTGCGTCGCAAAGGAACGCGCTCGTCCTTTCACGTGCGTGGTCTCTTTAGGAAAAGTTAATGACCTATCTATCCTGTGTAAAAAAAAATAATTTATATCTAATTAATTCTCTCGGGCAACCCCGGGTTCTTTCTGATGGCCAAGAATAAATATCGACACTGTCTGACAGATTCACACCAACAAGATGTGCTAAGAACAACCTGTTCTAGCTACATCTCAGATTTTCACCAACTTATAAAGAACATGCAGTGTCAGATCTCACACTAATGTAAGTACAGCAAATATTATAAAATTAAACAAAGAAGTCCATGTAGTTTTTTCTCAGTTAGAATAAAAAGTATTATTATTGTTGTGGTTATTATTATTATCACTATTATTAATATTCTTTATTATGTCACATGGCGTCCACGCTCCCGCATCTATGAGTCAGAGTGTCCTTACATATAAAAAGATTGGATGGGAGTGGTACAAAACTACACAGTTTTCAGCACGGCCGCCGTCGATTGGTGTTGTTCACTTCCGGTTGGCAGAAAGCCATTCAGATGCATACAAGTTTGCGTAGCGTTGCAGAATTTGCATTTAAATGTCCGTTAATTGTTGTATATACGGTTCTTCAACGACTTCAAACAAATCGAGGCCTTTCTTTTCATAGTTTCCCCAAAAAGATGGATCTACGTAAAGTGTAAGTAGTTAATGTCCAGCATGCAAAAGCCTGCAGTGACCTAAGACTTAAGACCTGGGTGGAAACGATGTAAAATTATGGAAGGCGAACGGGTGGTGCAGTGGTTAACACCTCTGCGACCAAGCAGGAACGCTGGGTTCGATTCCTGACTCGACGCTATTTTTTCCTGTATGAAAATTATCATGTATTTTCTCTACATGCAGGTGCATGGAATAAATATATGCATAATAAACATATTATTGTACTAGCTAGTAATACGGGTTACATACATTGTACTCTGCTAATCATGGAGTACTTACGCAGAAATATTTTAGTGTCAATCTCACTATTTAATTAATTTTTTAACTATCTAAAAATGTGTTTGATATTTGCGTAGTAAGCAAATGACATGTTTGCAATAATGTGTTTTCAAGTAAAATATAATATCCTTAATGACTTTGCTCGTATTTGGATTGATTGAAAAACTTTTAGTACGCGTGTAGAAATAGAGCAAATTGTGTACATTCGGTTAAAGATTTTGTGATTCTGTGATCTTCAAACACAAGTTTCAGAGAACAAAGGTTTCAGTAGTAGCCCAGCTTTTGGCTTATATTGTTTGAAGATATCTGCTCAGTCATCAATTCTGTATCATTTACATGAATGGAGGAAGTTGACGTGAAGATAACAGCTTCAGGATACGTAGAAAGGAAAGCCATTGGAATCTCTACGCTTGTCTTTCGATTACATGCGCATTTTCGCAGAAAAGGAAAATTTATTCTGACTTGGTGAAAGAAGCCTTTCGTCAGAAAAGTCAGACTGTGGAACCAAATTGGACCCGGAACGAAAGTTCACTCCAGTTCTCGGGGATTCTTCGTAGATAGAAGCCTCAGCTTGTTCTGTGAGAGAAACAGCCGACATTTGTTGCCATTTAAGAATTTCTTCCGACAAAGCTGTATGGAACACAGCATAGGACTACAGGCTTTTAACTAAGCCAGTCAGAGGGCTTCTCTCACGACCCTGGAAACGCCTGGAGAAATCGCCTTACTCCAACGACAGAACCATGCAGAACTCCTAATATCCTTTCCCACACCGTCTAAAAATTTTGACTGCTGTAATGTCTAATTTTACGGAAACTGAATGCCAATATGAATAGTCTTGGATCTACTACCTATGACCAGTGATGGTAATTGTTTACAAATGTATTTCAACACACACGATTTGAGTTTTGAAGAGCCTGTGGTAACAGTAGAGTTAAATTACCAATACAGAAATACGAAAAACTAAGCGGAACGTAGTAAGGTAATTATAAAACAAGAATAATCTCAAGTTAAAAATGCTTTACACAAACAAATAAACATCAACAACCTGAAAATTAACTCCTTGAAAGAAACGATAGTCCGGTGATGTATTCCTTCATATAGTAATGAAAGCGTGAAAACTACGTGAGCGGTGAATTAATTGTACTCCCAACAAAATTGTGGTGCTGAGACCCGCGAATAGAGAAGCCTTCTGCAGCCACAGCTCATTTGGACATATATGGACATATACATCAATCTGAGGATTTTTGCTGTCAATGACAAAAGAGAGAAACAAACGCGGTTCACATTGAAGAAGAAGAGAAACCAGATTGTGCCTTCTTAGACGGAGTGTTCCCTTGAATGATTGAACTTCAGTTTATGTACTCAACAGATTTGGAATACCCTTTTCGAGAAATTCTTGGAATCTAGCTCAATTATCCTAATAGTGAAGTGTCCAAAAAGTCTCTTATGTTGACATTGAACTTTATATGGTCATATCCTCGCATATGTTAAAGGTTGGATAAAACAGATCATGGTACGCGTGTCTCAGAATTGGAATTTAAAATTACGAGTGGAGCGGAAGAACATACGAGTACTCAAGGCGAAAGGTGAAAACTGCTACATGGGAAGTCCGTGGCGTCACTGAGATACTGGCACATCTGATATCGTTTAAGTCTGAATTCAGTACCCATGGAAAAAAGACACTCCTTGCCCCTTCATACGGGAGTGTGTAAAAGAGTGACAGGAAAAGATAATTGTCGGATCCATTGTATTCAGAGTTTCTGAGTTCAATATATGTACTACCAATATCGTTGAATTTCAGTTTAGATCAAATGTGGGACACTGTACCCTTTAAGTTAGAGTGAAAAGAGCGTGTATCGTACGAAATATTTAAAACAAGTGATATTAGTGTCGAATCCATAGTTTTCGGGACGAGAGAAAACAAGCCTTATATCTTGTATAAGGTGAATGGTGAGGGGGTATGTAAAAATAATCTAAAACGTCCGATATTAGTTTTGATTTAATAATTTTCGGGATCGTTT
The DNA here is from genome assembly GCA_002313205.1 of Laupala kohalensis. Taxonomy (NCBI): domain Eukaryota; kingdom Metazoa; phylum Arthropoda; class Insecta; order Orthoptera; family Trigonidiidae; genus Laupala; species Laupala kohalensis. The sequence goes on along the minus strand of NNCF01126704.1, from coordinate 558,646 downwards.
AGATGTATAGTGACACAATACTGTATAAGTAAAAGTTCAACAGTGATGGGACAGGGGTGAGATACTCCCAATACTCCTATGAGTGAAGTGGTGTCGATAAGCTGATGGATGAAGGTCTTGATGGCATTTAAGTCCCCGTGGACGAAGGTCTCGATGGCATTTAAGTCCCCAAGGATGAAGGCTATTTTATAGTCGAATATAAGTAATGCTAGTGTGTCGAAATTTTAATTTCAAAATGTTATTGTAAAATGCAACAGTGTCAACCTCGGATATTATAGTCGTTTTGTAAGAGAACAAATAATTGAAAACACAATTATTAGAAAAGATGAATGATCAATTTATGCTACCGGGTAACGGCAGTTTCATTCAGCTAGTTATACTATAACGAAGGGTTAACCGTATCATGACATCAAAATGGCCCGTACGAAACCGGGCAGTGTCGGTTAGTCATTTATAACAGCATGGAGGTCACCATAATTATTGATAAACACGAAGAGTCTAGAGTGACTCATACAAAACTGAAGAAGATTAACATTACTCCTTTCTGATGAGCAATAAATACAATTAACAACTGTCGCTAAAATCTACTTACTATCTTATTTTCGATCGTGAAACGGCCATTTTGAACTGTCACCCTATCGTTATATTTTTCAGTGTTTACCAGCGATCAGAGCAACTTAACGTAAAAAGAATCTTCAAAATTCTTTAGTCGGGACTCAATTTAGTGAATGTGTGACATAAATGGGTTGGGACACCACTCTCATATAAATCGGACTGTTCATTTCCATTGAAAATGAATGGAATCGAAAAGAGTTCCGTGAGAATTGAGGGGTGTTTCGTTATTCGAATATGTCTCATCCCCTCCTTTGGCCTTTAAAATTCTCATATATTACTTCTTAATCTTTACAATAGAAAAGGAGAATTAGCGCTCATGTTCTTAAAATATAAATGACAATCACTTAAACATTTCCAATATGCCCGCCACTTTCTTCTTCTTCCGAGACGGGGTTGGATAGGGGTGAGGGAGAAGAGCTTTTTCTGTCGAGGGGAGAAGGGAAACTCGCATTGAGAAACTAATGGCGCCGAATATCCAAATTACAGGAGACGCGTGAGGAGAAAGACGACGGGCGCGAGTCAATGAAGTCGCTGGGTTTGGACTCACCGCGAGGAATCTATTCCAAGTTCCCATGGCCAACCTTCCATCGCTTGTAATTGTAATGCAGCGAATGAAATGAGCTCTACATATATCATTGTCTGGGGACTCGAATTACAGAATTATATTAAATCGTCTACAAATGCTAGGTTAACCACGCCACAGTATGTATGTCTGCAGATAGCGACCTGGAGATTGTTGTTTGGGGACCGGTGGAATAGCGCCGATGCCGAATCGCCCGCCCGCAATATGGCGTCGACCGATGGCGGGGGGAGGGGAACGCGAACGCGGCGCCGGAGAGTGGCGCCCTCGCGGCGCATGGTCCTCGCCGACAGCGCCTTATTGATCGCGCGTGGGAGTGACGGCGGGGTGGGAGTGACGGCGGGGCGGGAGAGTGGGGGGTAGGGCGAAAATGGTGGAAAGGTGACAGCGAGGAGAGGGTTCCCGAGGGTGACTTGGTCGCGGGGATTGTGCAGACAGCGGGTGGAAAAGAGAGGAAGACGTGTTACAATGGGATTGTAGAGTTCGCGCGAGGTACGAAAGAGCATCCCGGCCGCTCATAATCATGCTGTAATATCGACTGGAGGCGCTGGTCCTCCACACGGCCACTACTCTGGCCAGAGGTGAAGACTGAGAAGTTGTTGTTCCAAGCTCTTCGTTTCTCGACACATACCCCTCCCCCGGGCTCCATATGTATTTATGCGTCTTCGATCCTCATCTCTTCCAGTACAACGCGGCTGCTGGAAACGAAGTATTGACTTCGACTGAAATCATCGATGATACTGCAGATAGGGAGAATACGAGCATTTGCATGTACGGTAAAGTGAGCAGATGGTTTGGTCACTGCATGCGGTCGATGAACTTTCTCATCGCTGGGACATGTCAGCAAAGCGTCCTTGAGCCTCCCGAGCATGAAATAGTTTCAGAATGAATCAATATTACAAAGAATCGACGCTAGTGCTGCGAGAAACTTTCTAACCTGAATAATTTACGTGTAACATTAGATCCCTACTCATATTCCGGAGAGGAACGTTCGTCTCTTCACATCCATATAACGCGTTGTCTTTAACTAAGATTGACTGAAAAATGGAAATTATACTGATACACGAATTGAATTCTTGATTAAGTAAATTTCGAAGAAGAAGTTCACTCTAAACAAGTGACAATGCCATATTTCGTAAAATCGCTTTCTGTTGTTCGGAACCAAACAGTTTTATTTACATATATCCCACAGTGCACCGTACACAGAAAAATGAATGGAATGGAAAGTGTCAAGGTGTCATTTCCATGTATATTGCAGATTGTTTAATGTATTTGATGTTCCAGTCCATCAAATTCATTCAACATTGAAATCGTTACACATTAGGCATCGCGAGCGCTCCATTAGAAGAATATTTCGACAACATATCGTTGCCAGCGAAAGCTTCCGAGGGAACAGAAAATACTCTATTATTATACAACTCTACCTTTACTGAAATGATTTCAACAAATTTCATTTCTTATCTCATTTAATGGCGAAAAGAAAATTTGCTTTTGTTGTCGATAGAATACCGCACATTAGAATTGACAATTCTTTTGTTTGCTAGAATTACGACAGGTATTATCATCATTTGAATAGTCTCATTCTCGTAAACAGTTAGCCTCATTCACTGCAAATATACTCTCTCAACAATTCCTTAATGAATGTAATAATTACAAAATTTTATTTTAATTACGATTTTTCATTATCTTTAAAAACACCTCTCTTATTGAAAACCATCAACTCGTTCTTCAGATGCCCCATGTCCAAACCTGTTAGATTTGCTTATAATACCAGGGGCCAGAGCTACGATCAAATTTATTCATTATAAAATTAATTTTATGTAAATTTTAATAAATGTATTTATATACATTTTTTAATAACTATTATGATGGATAAATGTAATTTTTTAATTTAAGAATTTTATGTTACAAATAAAAACAATAATTGTTATATATTTTTCTTTTAACTTTTAGTATTGTTATATTGGGGGACTGAAGAACGCTCGCATTTAGTCAGTATAAGAATACTTTCAAGTAAATTTCTGATGAATGAATATTTATTTATACTTAATTTAATTATAATATTTTCATTATTCATTTTTCCTTGCACAGACGAAAAATTGAAAGTGCAAGGACACAACAAGCAAATAATTGACTTCCAAGCATAGATGAAACTATAATAATCCGCGCAGGGATTACAACCCCAGCGGTTCTTCCGTGTGACAACGTCGCACTACTGGCTTTTAGCTATAGGATATTTTTTAACAATTGTATTTAAACTCATAAAACTCTGTTCCTGAGCTGTGAGCTATTACCAGGGCCTTGGTCATATTATTTACATCTCATTTACAACAGCATTATTTTTATATTTTCCTTCTTATTTTCGTTTATTTCTCTTTTTTAGGCCCCTTCTTAGCTGCTCATGGAAACCGTCATCGTAACACTGACGATGAGCCTACTCGCAAATCTAAACAGTGAGATTTTTGAAAGGTCGAGTTGGCGGTTTTTGCTTGAAGCACCGACCGAATACTTCGAAATGGATGGCTGCCATGACATTGAAAATTGTTTGAAGACGTCACCGACCTCCTCTTCCAACCCCGTAAGCTACTTTATTTGGTGTTGACGTAAATTTGTCTTGCGAATGACGAGCGAAGGGAAACCGGGGCAATGCAGCGTTGTAAGATTGTCCCCAAGTGCGAAGTGAGAACGGTTTCACAAAAATAATTTTGCAAAACCAATTTTTGCCATTCGATTCACGATATTAAAAACCCTGTGTATGAAGTTTCGGAAAGATCCCACCATAAGTTAACGTGAGAGACGATTTAAACTTAAAATTACTGCTCGTATGGTAGGTGTAAGATTTATATCGAAGTGTTTTCCTTCAAAATTATCGTTTAATCTTCGTCAATAATTTTCCGCTTTTTAAAATGTTTACACGACAATTAATTGGAGATTTTACCTGACGTAATGGGCTGCTTCAATAATTTCTCAAAATATTTTTATCTTTCTTCATTAATTTGTATAAAAACTAACTTGATTGATACTCTCGAGTTATTGCCTTTTTCTCTTTAATGTCAGGATATTTTGACTTTTTTCTACTTTACGCTGCCCTCTCCCATCACACACCACCCGCTGCACGTTCGTCACGAACGAATTCCCACACCCAGTTTCTGGACGCAAACGCTTTAAAGGAAGTTTCACTTCAGTAAGTGAAAAAAGGGCATAGGTTTGACTACTTCGTATGAAAAAATGACTACTTCGTTCGAAAATCCTAAATTTTCGGTATCCGTAATAGTTGAACGACTAGGATATTTCCATTTGTAATGTTAGATTGTTATGTGATTTTGCTTGATTCTACTCTTTATCCCTATTGAATACATTCCTTGCGAGTATAATGTATGTACGTACTGGAATATACTCTTTTCACGTCAATTGAAATGTAGAGCACGATTTCGCAGATCCATCACAGCACCAGACACTTTGCTAATTCTCTTCTACCGAGAAAATATTTTGAAATGTTGTCTCTGTGAACCGTGCCAAACCATTTCTTTTGTTTACTAAGAGTATTATTGGATTGTCATAGTCCTGCCCGCCCACGCGTTCCCATCCAGCGTACTCCGACAAACACAGCTTCTCACAGGAGTCCATATTAATGCAGCAACTGCTCCTAATCTGGAGACACAGCTGCTTCTTCTCAGCGATGGCGATGGAGTGCGGCTCCAGTAAGGGGGGATATGCAGAAACAGGGGTGGAAGCACTATCAACAGCAATCCCACATACAGCAGCGAATCTGCAAATTGGAGCATTGCGCGCAAGATAATGTGATGACTTGTGGTGGGAGTATTTATGGAATTCTCTTTCTAAGTTAATTTTTGCCAGAATTGTGGTACGGTTTTTGCCGTTCCATGTCAATAATATTTTGTCATTGGTACTTTTTTTAATGGGCAATGATTCTGTGTCCCAATGAGTTGGAGCGTGAAACATGTATAATTTTAATGCTATGTCCTTCATTACCACAGTGTCATATGTATCGATTTCACTTGGAAACCACCCGCACGAACTGCGTGTAATACTCCTTCTCGGTGCAGAGTTTTCCTCGCTTATGGATTCGGGATTTGTGTAACATTGACTGGCAAATGGCAAGCAGATATACCTGCCTCCTAATTTACACGCATTTCCATTTACCTCGCGGCTGTGGAGCTTCTAGCACAGACATTTACCATACCGAAAGCTGAAACGCGCCTCGAGTGTCGCAGAAGCGCAGGACATAGCCTGCTTCACGGAAAAGGATGCGCCACAGAAAGCTACAGTCCACCACCAAATGATATAGGAAGCCAATGTTTAGAGTGTAGCATGTATGTCGTGGCAAAACAGATGTGTGCTTGATGCGTCACTCAAACGCGACCTCTCAATCAAACGCTATTCATTTAACTGTGCGAGCTAAAATATGTCCCTTTGGGGCTGTGCCAAGAAAAACCCGAGGAGCGAGTGAGTCGCAGGCAGGCAACGCTCAAAAGAGTCCGACTCGATTAAAGAGCGAGCGAGTGAGCGAACTGAGATTGGGGAGAGGGAGAGAGAAGGGGGCGGACGGAGGGGGAGCACCGACGGCCACTTGTTGCGGCGTTGCCTCTCAAAGTGGAGACACCGATCCAGCCTTCCCTTTCGGCCCACCCCCCTCTTGCTACGGAACAGAGAACGCACCAAGAATAACGGAGGAGGTGGAAGCGATGGTGCTGGCGGCGGGGAAAAGGACACTTCCGAGGCGTTGTCTGCGACCAGCGATCCGGTGAGAGGCGAATGTTTTACTCTCATCAGTCGAGGGTTCAGGCTCCTGGTCGATGGGCGCGTGCCCAGAGGTAACAATTCCCTTTTTCTGCCAAGACGGACTCCGATGCCATATTGCCCACCGACTTCGGTCTCGGCATTATTATTTCTGTATCCATTCTTTTTGACTGAGAAGCGCGATGTCTCTAACCGCATGTCCACGAGAGTGAAGATGGTCAGGAGATTGCAACCTTGCAAGTTATACACAAATTAAGAGGCTTTAATGCGAAAACATGTAAAGAAGTCAGTCTGGTTTATGGTCATATCAGTTTTCCAATTCTCAGTTTCAGTCTTGCTCCATTTCTGTCCGGAAAGAGCTGTGCTTTTACATGGTTCGTTTAGTTTTCAGTCTCAATTGTGGACAATGTCCTGAAAACTTTCACACCTCCAAGGTCATCAAAATAGGGAGTTCGATTTGGAGCTGAGACGGAAACGCAGACTAAAATTACTGTGAAACAAAACCTTAAATATCACCTCGTTTGGAAGGTCAGAAATCAAGAGAAAAGAGACTAAGGGAGGAGTGAATGAAAGCGGGGTGGATACTAGTTAAAGCGACGTGTGCAACAGATAGAAGATGAGAAATGCGTCGTCCATAGCACCTCATTCAGTATCCAATCTCTTTCTCACGAGAGGTTCAACTTCAATCGATCTCCAGCACTGCAGACTCAGGGGGAACAGAATGTGACACCGCAAATTATTTTGGGATGTATTTTAAAAAAATTGTGTCATGATGTAGGTTCAATAAAGAGATCGGTTCATTAAAGAGACCCATGGATTTCGTACTCATGTGTGAATTAAGTTTCCTTAATTATCCGTTAATTTCAGATCTATTAAATCAATTAATTTACGAAATCAGTTTTATTCGGTTTTCCGGAATGACATGCAGGGAAACAATGAATCCACTTACTCCAATGCCGGTTGTTCTTCCATTCGTATGCAGAGGCCGCTGCTATGTGCAAGAAGATGGCATTTCGTGCTACCGCGGCACGCTGGAGTGGGGAACTGTCTCTGCTGTGTGCGCAGACGAAGTTCCAAATGTTCTGCGTGGAATGTTTTTGCTGCCGTTCACGACTCAGGAGAGACGAGTTGGCTCTCTGTCTCGAGGGAGCCGAACGCTATACGTCATCCATTGGACTACCATTTAATGGCGTCATGATTGACAAGTTTCTAATACCATGAGCGGAAAAAGATGCACTGATGCACATTATTTTATGTATTTTGTTTTCAAAATTAATCATGAGAAACTACATACGGTCTTTATGTTAGTTTTTTACGAAATTCTAACAAAATTTTTACCAAACTTTTTCTCTTTGGTGCGTTCAATTGCTTTTGTATACGCAAGCCGTACCCTATTCTATACATCGAGAATCTCCAATGAGAATAAGTGTCGCCTTTTCAACATTTCTACGTTAATACCATACTCTCGTTTTTCCATACGAAATACAATTATCCATTCCCTTTTTCACACTAAAATGAGGAAACTCATTCTTATTTGCTTGATTTTTTAAAAATTATATCAAATTATCTTTTATATCTCGGTTTTCCCCCATTATTCAATATTCAGCGGGTCCACAATCTTCATTTATTAACAGTACTGAAAGAAATGTTCGAAATAATGGCGTTGACATGACTAGCTAACAATTTGAGCTATTTAGTTAGTTAAGACGTCAATACAATAAATGATTCGAAAACATTCATCTTAAATTTGTACGAGCCGCGGCAAACAAACACGAGCCTGCCACGCCACTTCTAAATACTTTTCTCCGAACAGGAGGAGACCCGTTTTATTAACTATCACGAGGACATATTCAAGCCTCAACCAAAACATTCGTTTGAGAAAGAAGGCCGAACCGATGAAGCAAACAAAGAGTAAAAAGGAGAGACATGTAGTTGAGTCGCGAAGTAAAAGTTAATGATGGCAGTTGCCAGAGTCATGTTTCTTAGCACAGACAACTCCTTGTGTAAAGAACTTGATAATGCTTTGAAATGTCGCTGTGTTTAATTGTGTTCCCAAGGAAAATTACGACTTCCATCTGAGACTGCTTTTGACGGTTCATCTGCTTGAGACTCGGATGGGATCTCGAATGTTTGTTGGGGAATTTCATACTGTTTTGTTTTTGTTCCCACCCCTACCTATTTTTTTTGTTTCATTCTAATTTACCCCCTCAGTATTAGAGGTTAAATTTTCATATTCGTGTTTTTTTACTCCCTTGGTCACTGTACCAAGACCTATAACTATTCCAAATTTTAGCTTTCCAAAGTGACTCTCGCTAGCTTTGTTTTTTGATAATGAGTGAGTGATGAATTTCTCTGAAAATGGACTCCGCGTATATCAGGGTGAGTGAGGACAGGAACGTGTGAATCATCCATTTAGTGAAATACAAATACAGGGATCTCGCAAAAAGAAGTTTTTCGTTCTCATCCTCCTTCCACGGAATAGTTCTTTAAACACTATGTGACGTAACACCAATCCACATTGAAAACTGACTAAAAAAAGATTCAAGAACACAGATGTTCAGACATTTTTTGAGGTGTCATATCAATGAAGCATTTAGCAACTACAACTCAGTGCTAGTTGAGTGTTACATCTCAAACGTGCTTTGCCTGACCACGCCCTTCTCGCACCACGAGGCGGTACATCCCGCCTCGATCGGCCAGCCGTTGCGACGTCAAGTCTCGCGATTGGCGCCAGCTCGCACCATCGATGCGAGTCTTCGCACGGCGAGCCTGGCCATGCATGCTTGTCGCGAGGACGGGCCGACAGCAATCAGTCTCTTTCCCGCTCGCCAGAGGGGGGACTCATCATCACTACATCAGTCTCTCGCCTGCCTTCCAGCAGGGGGACTCGCCCATATCATCACAGCAGTCTCTCGCACGCTGCCTTCCAGCGGGGAGACTCATCAACATCATCTCTCTCGCCTGCTGCAGAGCGGGCCACACCTCACTCGCCCGCTGCATCTTTCCATATGGCGACACTAGGCAACACTGGCCCGCCGCTCGACTCAACTACTCAACTCGACCGCCGCTTGTTAGCGGTGGCACTCAGACATTCATCCGCCAGAGCCTGCCACTCTCACCACGCCGCACGAAGGCACTCGCCCGCTGCATACCGGGCATTCGCCCGGCCGCTCGCTAGGCACACTCGCCTAACAGCAGGCTCCCTTCCGGGTCATCACGATCTTTTGGGAAACAGTATAATATCCTTGCAGTCTCATTTTCATTACAATATCATGTGTTATTAAATTATTGTTATTGTTGACAAAAGAGTATTCATATTACTGTTCATTCCTTTCACTCATCACATATTTGGTCCTTCGAGTCATAATTAAAATTTCCATGCACTCATTTGTCCTAAGAGACAAATTTGTCCACACAGTTTGGTCCTTTTCGGCGGATCTATTCTTTTGATGTGCTCATTTATCTAAGCGAAAAAGTTTGCACAACACATATTTCGAAAATATACAGAAGCTACCAATTTCATATTCTTGATTTTATTTGGACGGTAATTTGGATTCTTCTTTATTTTAGTCTGTCTTGAAGCAGTTATTGCTTCATTGATCTATTTGAATTGGGTTCGTTGAATATTTGTTTTTTTCTGAACTTGGAAAGAATGCGCACCATTAAATTAATTGGTTGTTTCCTCATATTCAAAGTTCTTCTGATTCTGTTATCACGATCATTCGTGTAGGACATTCATCGGGGTAATGGCGCGAATGGCCGTCAGGGTGCGAAAAGTGGTAGAGGGCGTGCAGGGTGAAAAAGGGTGGGGGAGAGCGGACGCGCGGCCCTAGGTTAGGCGCGCACAATACGCCGTTGCATGGAGGGCGCAATCATTACTATGCTAAAGCGAAGCAGCATTATGGGCGAGCGGACCACAGCGCAGCCAACGACATTTACAAGGTAATGAGTGCATTACCATACCTCGAATGAGGCATTATCATGAGGTGAAGCGTTCACCGAGAGGGTTGGCAAGGGGGTAAGTGGGCAGAGAGAGAAGTCCTCCGTTTCTCGGATCGCCTCCGTTTCTCCGTATCTTTCTCAACGAGATGAATCGTTTTCCTTTCCTGAGGGACACTTTCACCCTTCCAGGTAAAGTACTTGCTTTTTTTAGTTTTAACTCAAAGCTCTTTGGAACGTATCACAGGGGTAGGATATGTATTTATTTTATATCCATGCCTCAAACAGGTCAATACCGGATTACAGGGGTTGTACAGCTGCTGGAGGGAAAAGGTCTCTCCCATCCTTTTCCATTCGCACATCATCTTGATACTTGACACCTCGGTTTTGTATCAAGGCCATCGCAGAATATTAGACACATTTTCACAAATTCGAAACGAATTCTTTACACTTTGCCAAAAGAAATATTTATTGAGTTTTCTTGAAGCATCTATCGGAGGTTGGCTCTTAAACCATATTTTACGGAAATAACACCTCGTTTTATCAATTTCTCTCGCTAAAAAAACTTTTAACTACCAATTTTCAGATTTTTTACTTTGAGCCCTTAAAAATACCCAATAAAAATTACGTATTCCCAACAAAAATTACATACAATAATTATTCAGATGAAAAAGACGTATTGATGATCGTCTTTTCTTTGTGGATGTCGTCCATGCCATTAGTGACTTCCTTGTTGACTGGTGCCTGCCAGTTTTGTTCAACTTGGCACTTTGTCGATTGTTTTTACGGAAAGGAATGTCTCATGCGAAAAAACACTTATAAACCAATTTTACAAGCAATATTTTAGAACATGTTTACTTATATTCCGCATAAATTTACACATGATCGTTTGAAGTGATAGGATACCTAAATTAAAGTGTTCTATTACAGAATCTTGCAAGTGAATATAATCGAATATCACGATCATTTACACACATTTCTATATCTGTTAACATTTTTGAACGTCATTTCTGTTATACAATGTTTGATAAAATCATAATTTCAGTTTTGCTTCTTAAAACCAGCGTTTACCAAAGATTATTCTTAACTTTCCCCCGTTTTTCCCAAAAATTTAAAACGCCTAATACCAAATCCGAAGATGCGCCCAGGCTGGGAAACATCGGTTGGAGCGCTACGTACTTTCCTACAACTATTGGCTCTGGTTCATCCCACACAAGAGCGCGCCTCCTCAACGTTCCTCGGAAGGGAAAATATTCCCAGCTTATGTATTGTGGCGGAACGAGGCTTTTTCATGGGATAAATAGAATAAAATGTTAAAGAACTGATAAAATTGATATCCTAGGCGCCTCGGCTAGCTCGATCTCAGGGTTCCACAATTTCTCAGGGCTCGTATTTGTTTAATGAAGGGAAAGACCATGCTGGGGTTCCACTACAGGAAAACGCTATTTTTACAAATTAAATTCATTAACTTTACTCTTCAAACACTGTACAACAATAACATGATCCCCATGCAAACCCTCCCCCCCCCAAAAAAAAAACTCCTATTTTTTTTGCATTTCCTGCCGACTTTGTCCTCAACATTACACAAGTTTTATACAAATCAACATGTTTCTATGAACAGAACAAAAAACTTTTCATTAACGAAGCACTGAATTTACATTAATTTACAATCAAATAATCGGCGAAAATCTCTACCGGTAATTGGCCTCTTTCTCACAAGAGTTCCAGTCCTCAATTCTAGGTCTCCGGCGTTTACTACTTCCGCTTTCCTCTTCTCGCCTATGCGCATTACGACGTAGGTTGGACAATCCACAACCGTCGTAAGAAAATACCTGCCTCGGTGAGTGATCAACTCTANCAACTCTACGGTGGTAGATGGAGGGTGCGTTGACCTTCCAGTCGCGCGAACCCCGCGCCAGCTAGACCCGTGGTGACCTCCGGCGTCCTCAGGCGTCACGCAGCTCAACCCCCAGGCGTCTTGACGATAACCAACTCCGAAAGTTCGTTCGATTTTACACCATTTCGCCTCACGAGCGATCTGGCTCGGCGCTCCCGACAAACTCAATGATTTGTGATGCCGCACTATTGTTTTTGAAAAAATGATGAGAAAATAATTCTCACAAAAAATCTGAGTGGGCTAAAATGCCGAGAATAAT
>NNCF01126704.1:512948-546194 GCA_002313205.1 Laupala kohalensis | reverse complement strand
TTTCCTGTCCCCCCACTCATGCCTAAGTTCCGACTGGGGATTTCGAGTATTGCGCCTTTCTCAATCCGCCAATCCTCGGGTCTATTTCAAAATATCGGCAACCGCTTTTTTTTTTCAACGTTTTTCTCAAAACAAGTTGCAACTTGTGTAGCTCGCCGGCGCGTTTCTTTGACGTTCTTAACTTTTATGACGTGGGTGGCTCGCCCACCCACACCCTTGTTTTGCCTGCGATTTCTATTGTGTGAATCTTTCGCGAACAAGACCCAGCTTGTCTTGGGTCGGTCGCTGCGCCCTTGCAAGATGTGGCTAACTTCCTTTGTCGGTGACTGGGGGTGCGAAAGCTCTCACGCCCTCACTCTGTCGCTCGTTCATCGTATTTTATTCTTAATTTCGAATATAATAGTGAAATTTATCAATTCTCACAGTATACACCGACAGCATATGCTCGCTATGAGGAAACAGGTGGGTATGCTTCGTCTTCTGAGTCTCTGTGCTCCAAGAATATCATGGGATGAACCAAACACCTTCAAGATTCCTTATACCATTGAATATCGAAGAGAAGGTAAGGGGTATCAACTATCAATGTTGCGAATATAACAATTATTTATTTATTGCACGGTAATTACCTTATTTTATACAGAGTAATCACTCACGTTATACCACATCGCTTCTTCAGTGTGTGCAGTTTAGTAATACTTACGAGGAAATATAGCATAATGTCATTATATAATCACAATAATAAAACTATACATTTATAAATAATTAATATTAAATTGTTTGATATATTATAATATAAATTATAAATGATTATTAAATAACTACAATATTGTACGAAAAGCAATGCGCAATTTAGTAAATGCAAATGAGAACATAAATGTAGGTCATTAAATAACTACAATAATAAAACCATATTGGAAGTAAAATACATTAAACTGATAGAAATGTTCTGATAGAACATGCAAAGACAAGTTTTATAAATTGTAAGAGAACAATTAATCACGTCATATATCGCATTTCCAATGTGTGCGATTTGGCAAATACTAATGGGAACATTTAATTATGGGAACTATAAAACATTTAGCTCTCCGAGATATTTTAGAGCATTTGGTTCATTTCTGCCTTCAAATGCTGATGTAGGACAATTCGTCGGGATACGATGTATCGTTTGATTTGGGTATCCACATAGGCAGGAGGAATATTCGATCTATCCCCATTTATATTTATGACGGCCGCTCCGTCCATATCCTGTTCGAAGACGATTTAGTTGGCACCATATTTTCCTTTGGACATCAAAGACAGCAGGTTTCTGTTTGGGATTGAGTTCGAACAGGTCATTCTGTCTGCCATTTTGTGACCATATATTTCTCCACGACGCTTCTATTGTCCTAAGAAGATCCAGTTCATGCATTTGTAGGACTGGAGGATCTCTAGATTTCAAACAGATCCTTCTGTTACATAATATATCGTCGTGTATGGGAAGTTCGTGATTGAAAACTGTGTTTCAAATTTCGCGGCAAAGGTGGCTTTTCCGTAGGAGATATGGAAGAGATATGTGTCTGAGGACAGGTAGCCATTCCGTGGATGTAGGCCTGAGACATCCCGATATCACTTGCATAGTTCTCTTTAGTTGAGTGTCTATGTAACTGGTGTGTTTGCTGTTTTGAAGACGAAAGGGAAGGTTTTAGTGGCAGGGAACTTCAAGGTCAAAGTTCATGCTCCGAATGTTGAGGCATCTGCCCCTGAAGATCTTCCTGTAAACTTCAAACAATTCAGACTCAAGTCATTTAATACATCTTTATGTCATCAATTTTTTACTGCATTTTGCAAATAAACCACTTTGTGTGAATAACGTAGTATTTAAAGACACAAAAGTTTGATTGTTAATGGTTTTGAAGAAATACACAAGTGATTATTATTTTCTTTTTATCGGTCTATTGATTTAAAACAAGCAAATTGGTCAGCTCGCACATTGAGATTCCAATGCTCTACATTGAAAGAGACTGTAAGCGGAAGCGTCATCACTCCCATCACGCCGCTGAACGAATTGTGCAGTAGGTTTTCAGATGGAGTTTTCCACATAGTCCGTACCTTCAAGAATGTAATAAGATGGAACAGCTGGCGAGATGACCTGATCCTCGTCATATCGATCTTATCTCGAAAACGGCATGACGTACAGAAATGCGGTTTAGCAATCTGTACGTAGAATTAACTGAAGAATCAAAATGCTTATATTGATAGTTTCAAAATTTTGAATTTTAATTAACCGGAAGTGGAGCGCGGCGTGTAAATGAAGTCGGAATGGGCTGTCCAGAAATAGGCTTCTATTCTATTTTTACTTCCCTTACACACTGTGTAATTGTAAAGTAAAAATAGATTCTTTACCAATAATTTTACGTGATCTTTCGATACAATCTTCAAATAAAAAACTAAAAGTCTATCACTTTTGTAAGATGGACGAAATACATTTTCATTTCCGAAGTTAATTTCCAATTTGGAGAATTACCTAAATGTTGATATACGCATCCATCTATCCTCCATCTTCTTTGTAGACATACCATATGCCTTTCTAAGAAAATTCACGAAAATGAGTCTTGAATGATTATTTCGATTGCTAGAAAACTCATCAGAATTCAGTCTTGTTAATGGTGATCAATCTCAAAGAGTACGGTCAATGCTATTCCGTTTCCTATAAATTCCATTGGGCTACACAACATTTCCAAATGGTCCCGAGATGCAGAGGTCGCAAGAAAAAATTCTGGAAAACCAGAATCCGTCGGTGGGTAAATAAACGGGCTTACTGTTGGGGAAACGCGGTAGCTATGAACACCTACTTCCTTTCGAGTTAATTTCTTCACTCATAGTTTCATGCCCATTGAAACTATTTATTGCCCATTTATTAATGAATAAATAAACATGCCCATTTACTGATGAATGAAAGATAATTTACAGTTCGCAGTGTTTTTGTATTTATTTCTCTGAACAAGTTTGTTGGGTTGTCTTATCGCCTTGGAAATCGAAAACAAACTGCTTCATGCTTTACCTTGGTTCTTGGTTGGCTAGTGCTTGCAACTTGTGGATTACAGTTGTCTGGCAATGAAGTAGTTGCAGTTTTACTTCCGTAACCAAGCACTAGTACGCATGAAACTATCTCTAGAATGTTTGCGGGAAGAAATAAATTTGAACGCTGACCGAAATACAATAATTATTTTTTCAAAAAGACTTTTAACGGTATGATATTACTTTTACTATGTACAATGAACTAAGAGGTATATCAACTTGATTTTCTAGTATATTAATGTTTCTCAATTGAATATATGATAAGCAATTCCGGAAACTTGAGATATTTTACTTTTTACGAGTGAAATGCAGAGGAAATATTTTGTGTTTTGTCCTGAATCACTGACATTAACGACTTTTTGTCTACGTTGGATAAAGATATTTACTGAATTTTTACTAAATATCACGAGCTATTGAATATATCACCACGGTTTTTGAATGTAAACGTATAATTTAAATCGATACTAAATTACGCCGATGTGTTGTTTTGAAGCATAGGTCAGAGAAACAATAATTGTTGGTAATATGAGGAAAGCAATCAATACAATTATGTACAGGAGGCGTGTTATGTAAAAAACAGCAGTAGCAAGATTCGATTGTGGGCATGCGCGAGCATCTCCCTCACCTCGCTAATCATCACAGTTCATCCAGTGAGAGGAGGTGGAGTAAGGGAAACGTTTCCCACTCCACAGTCGACAATGTGCGCAAAGAGTTTCATGACTCACCTCTCCTCCTATATGTCATTACTTCGAGCTACTGGCACACTATCACCAACTTGGAAACATTAATAAACTCATGATTGTGAAGCAAGAAGTCATTCAATACATATGTTTTCTACACATATGTACTAACATTCTCACATATGACACTCATACATGTTTCTTGTACACTTNATATATATATATATATAAGTAATTTATCTTGATGCATATTTGAAAACTGATCATTATTACTCATTTATTCATTATATACTTAATCATTTATTGAGGGAAAAATGTATATTTTATAATTTATATCGCCTAAGACGTTTCACTTCTGCTGTGTAATCTTCAGATCAACCAGCAGTTCTTCAGTTTGCCTTGTGCAAAAATGTCACTTTAGTAACAGCGTCCAAAGAAAGCATGCAAGTGAATGTACCGGTAGGATTGATCTGCCATCTTTGTGGTGAGGGCCGCTGCCTATTTTAGGAGGCAATCTAGTTGTTAAAAGTGTACAACAATGGTTTGAAAACACCGCTTAGAGGTAAGTATGAAAGTGTAAAAACATTGCGGAGTATTCCCATATAACATCTCTATCTGTAATTAAAGAGAAAGATAATTCGTACTTTAAAATATTGATAGGAAATATTTTTGCCATGCAATGTCTTGCCATGTTATTCGCATGTTGATAGAAATTCTAATATCCGCAGAATTCGTTTCTTTGTCCACGTTAACTCTCGCATCAAACCCCTGTGTCGTATCCAACTCTTCCTTTCTTCTTTAAGCTATTGCACAACCTGTGGTGTGTGGTGGAGTGTGGGGATGTTCAATTGTCCTTCTACCAGTAGTTCAGCATACGTCTAAGCATTACAATAAGTATATTTATTCATTTTTCTTCGCAGGTTAGAGGTATTCTGTAGAATATGACACAGGGGTGTGGTATGAGGGGTAAATCAATAAAACACATACTTCACACCACAAAATATAATTTAAAATGATAATTATGCTTGTATATCATGAGAAGATTAGCCAATGAATGTTTCTCTAACACGTATATACATATAACCACTCACTGTATAAATTAATATAATAATTATCTGCATAAATATATAATATATAATAACTGTATAAATTAATATAATAATTATCAATAATTACGTTGAGAGACAACAACAAATAAAGGAGCAATTATTGATTCTATTTACTTCCTTACGTATGTTTTAACTAAGTTTTGATTTATGTATCAAAATATTTTGTTTTGTATGACTATTTGTTTCGTACTTATTATGCGGTTGCATTACTATTTATATTTACCGTACACATTTCATGAAATTATAAAAGGAAAATTTTAATGGAATCTCCAAAGTTCTTCAATTACCTGCTGCCAATGTATCTTCCTCTTCTTAAAATATTATTTCTTAAAATTCACCAATAAATCATTCTATTTTATTGGTACAGAAATTTCGAAATTACGCAGTGTACGCCTCGTATAAAAGCAAAATCCCGACGAGGAAAATCCTTTCAATCCTATTCCAACTTGTAAAGTTTCCGTCTGCCTGCGGTCCAATGCAAAGTCACAGCAATGTAACGATGAATTTCTTTCCCCTGTGGTCATAACCTCAACTTCCTCCGTATATTTCGGCGAGTGAGTGAGGCTGCACTCGATCCGCCGCAGGTCAAAGCGAGGCCTTTGGGTCGACGCAGCCAGCGTTGTGGCGGGTTTCTGCAGGTGGCAGGTCGGGGCGACCGCGCCTCGTAAACCTCCCTCGTTGGTCGCAACGCCAGGGGCAAGACAAGGGCACAGATAACAGAGGTTTACCGAGCGCCGTGCTCGCGGCTTGCACACTTGGGAGGGGTGTGGGAGCTCTCTCAGCGCACCATGCGGACGTCCAACGAAGCTGTGCACCTGTTAAGGAGGTGCGCTTTCTCTCGCAGACTTTAGAAAAGGTCCACTGAAGTAAAGGCGCTTTTACACGAGACAAGTTAACGATCAAGTACTACAGAATTTCTACTTGACTCGTGGTGACAGTTCCGGTCAAGTCCAGTACGCACTTGCGTCAAGTAGTGAGTCATGTTAAGTGGTTCTTCAGTTTGGACAAGAAGATCTGAATAGGCTGAGTACTTTCTCCCTTCACCAATTCTTTTACGTGATTGTTTATTTGACCAGCGTAAACAGATGCGGCAAGTAGATCGGCCTTTTCAATTTGCTACCAGTAGAGTCGGTGTTTCAAGTAAATTCTCATTGTGCTACTTTACGACTATGTTTAAGGAAAGGTCAGAAGTTGAAATAATACGCAGATTACTTGAGACGCTATCCTTAAATTTCATTTTATCTGCATTTACATATTCATTAAGTCATTACACACCTCAAGATATTCTTCAAGTTTTTACACGTTTTAACAAAATTGCAATTTTTACAGATTTTATTAGTTTATTGAAAAACATATCGCAAGTATCTAAGTTAAATCTTCGAGGAGGCGCATTTATTTTCCTTCCTGCATTAAACGTTTCGCGCCATAACTTGCAGTGTTACTTGCGTCTCTACTGGACACCTCGTGAATACTCTACTACAAATAACGTCATGTACAGCAACACAGCGCAAGTATTGATGCTGTTGAGAGGGAAGTATCTTGATTCTTTACTCGACCCGTGTCAGGACCAAGCAGATTTGGTTTTTGAAATTCATATTTTCCTCCTTAACGGTGTTGTAGCTTGCTATGAGCTCTATGCTCGCCACTTTATGAGAATGCAGTAGCCGAACGTGAAAGTATCCTTTCTCCTCGATGTATTATGAAGAACTTAACATGATAGACGGAACGTCCATACACCCCCCTTCCTTTTCAACGAAAGGAATCTAATTTTCTAAGAATACATTTTCACAACAATACACGCGTGCATTGTGGGTTGCATTCTCATGTGCATTTTACAAACAAACTGTTTGCTACGCAAATGACACAAAAAAATATTCAAAATAAAAGAACTCAATAGAATATGAAAACATTTATTTTTCAGTCGTGATTTAATTCGATTACAATCCAAAACAATCATAGAATCGTAAGCAGACGATGTATCTTGAACATAAAGAATACCTGTAATCCTCTCAGTAAATTTTCGAAATGGGGTAGTAAGAGGAGCTAGTTATATGGAGAAAATGGAAAATAAGTAATAAGTGTGTATCGAATATGCTGTCACATGACATTAACAATCACTTCATTTAATGAATAGCCAAGTAGATACAATGATTCTACGTAAACGACTTGGATTGTGTGACTGTCGTATCAATTCCTTTGTCCTCAAACAGAGCAAATCAGTTGAACCAAGTACTGTAGAAGAATTTCACAGCAGATAATGGAAAGACGATATGTCGTGTTTTACTTACGGAAGGTTATCTATCCTGATTAATTATGAGTGACTGAATTAGGTACATTGACGATAAGTTAATGCAAAATGTCAGTTGTGGACAAAGGGAAAAAATTCAATTAGATAGACAATCTTTTGTTAATAGAGGGTTAAGACAATGAAAAATGTTAATTCTTTTACCTATCTTCAAAGTAAACTTGACTAACAAGTTGGGACACGCGTGCAATTGGAAAAGCAAATTTTACGTTTGTGCAATTGTATTCAGAATAGTGAAACATATAAATTGCCTTGAAAACTAAAACTTTTTGGAACCCTAGTTGTACCGATTCTTTTCTATGCTACAGAAACGTGGTCCATAAACAAGGAACTCAAAATGAAACATCACAAATTATTATTAGAGGTTTGAGCAAATTTGTAACATTAGCTGGCCACATCCAATAAGAAATGAGACTCATTGGGATTTTGCTGGCGAGAACCCGATTAATAAACACAGAAAAAGAAGTGACATAGATTAGAAAGCAGGACTCCAAAGTGGACGCGGAGAAGGAATTTTCAGAAGGAAGTATGAAATATTAGAAACATATGGGAGGAAGTAAAGAGGTCATTCTCAAATAGAGTACCATACCCTACCCGGAAAAGAGCAACAGGACTTATGAAGAAGATTCTGTCTATTTGCGATCCGAAGAAGAAGAAGAAACTGTTGAAGAGGAGGAACAGTATGTATCATGGAACGATGGTGTGTATCCGGACGTTTCCACCAATCGCTGCGAGGAATTTTACTTTATTTATAATTATTTAATGATCGAAGAAAAACCAGCCATTTCCAATCACATCTTCATGCAAATGCAGATATTAGTGCATCAATGTAAATCCACACCAAAAAGACACGCTGATCATTCAATGTATATTCAATGATGGAGACACTCTAAATGAGTTGTAATGATTGCATGAAAACAGTACAAAATAGACGTATCTCATTCTATCTGCTCCACATATACTGAATACTGAAGTAGCATTTTAGTTAACAACGGAGGTATGACAGCACGTGAACACCATTTAATGGCAGTCGAGATTACCATGTCTACATACACACAACATTGATGCAGATCATGGCTAGGGTAACGAGGTAACTTAATCGTGGCAATTTGAGAACATAGTAATGAACGGCTATTGCCTTCCAAAGACTTTGTATTTCCACGAGTTTTGAAACTATAGCTTTCCGACGTTCTTGTCCGTGTGCGCTTGGATTTACTCGTCGACCCTTAGCGGAGGTTGCTAAATGAGCCAATGAATAACTCTCCTCTCAATGACCATTTCTAGCAGTTTCAAACAGCCACTTCGTACTGACGCCTTTGACAACCTTCGACTGCGTTCGCCGATGAATCAATGTGTCCGGTCGCTTTCCCGTGGTACCGTTGCCCGCACGAGCGGCAAACGCTTTGCGCGCTGCTCCGTCCATTGGTCGTTTGATTACCCGAACAAAGAGCTTAGGATTCGTGTTACAAAGGGTGGCGAGATGGCCGAGACCTGATTTTTCGCAACTATTTTTAATACTATCTGTTACCGAATAGAAAAGTAAACTTATGTGTTCAACAAAAGATCTTCTGTTAAGGAGTGATTGGGAATATGCTCGAATGGTTTTAGTGTAGCGTGAAATAAAGTCTTTTTACCCTAATTTTTGAAGATGAACTATTCCTACTTTTTGATTATACGTATTCTTCTTTAATGAGCTAATAAATACATAATTTCGTGAGGTTATTTCGATAATTTACTTTGTGCAAATTGCTGCACGTTATGTGTAAAAGTACTTCTTGAAGTTCCATCTCTCCCAACCATTTCTAAATATTATATATCGTTGTATTCTGTTGCTTTGAATTCGATATTTTCATTTAATGTTTCAAGTCAAAATAATTCGTTTTCGTTTTTAGTGTTTTCAGTTTTTAGATTAATTATTACTTTATTACCTCTTTCCTCAATTGACTATATTCTATCTCACTACCATTTCACTTCTAATATACTTTCAGTATTTAATAACCGTAAGTCGCTTATAAAATGCAAAGCAAACAAGCGGACCTCGTTCACCATCTCTCAAAGGAATGTTGTTGTAACTTCTTCTAAATAATTCATCTAGAATTCCTCACAATTATATTCAACTTTTAAAATACCATACTATTTCCATAATATAAACTTGTTACAATTGCTAATGTATACAATGTTTACGCTGATCTCATAAGGTCCTTAAAATAGCTTTTCTGGACTCCCCGTCTCTTCGTCTCTGTGTTAGGTTACACGAACACAGAAAAATGCTGTTTTATATAATTTTTAGATATTGGGTATCTCCTAGAAAACTTCCTAGTTCTATATTTCCTTACAGATAGACTTTTTAAAGAGCTTTTATTAGCTTCTCTTGTTACTATGTTTGTTTGTTTGTTTGTTTGTAAATTCGATTTACACCTATTTCCAATGATCCAATCAATCTGAAATTTGGTACACACACATATATTAAATAAAAGATTCTTAGTACTACATACATATAAAAAGCACGATTAACTATACAACAAATAAATTTAAAAAATCTAGTACTAAGAAATATAAAATAAAATTTGCGTTAAAAACTTGTGAAATAGCTGAATAGTTGTCAAATAGAAGAACTTGACAGCTCGAAACTAACAGAACAGACCGCGTGTAACGGTGATGATCTAAATAAAATGGAGAAGATTCGTGCAGAAGAATCAGATCAATGGGCTATCTTTGATCTCACAATTCACATATTAAAACTACTTATTTCACAATTAAATCGCGAATAATATTAGAATTGAATTTCTTTGAATAAGAGTTCGTTGAAGACTAAAAAGTTGAAATTAAATTAATAGACCAAAACATTAAAAAAAACACGCCTTGGTAAAATCAATTCGTTCAACTCTCATCAACCCACTGCTTACTAAGTACAGCCTCCTCTATGTCAGATATGATAGAAAGCGCCCCTCGCTTTTCTTTCTGCAAAGAACGAAATATACTTAATCTCGAAGTATGGGTAAATGTTCGTACAATGGGATTTTTAATATGGAAAAAGCTTATAAAGACATTTATTTTTTGCTTCTTAGTGCATTACTAATAAAAGCGACATTTTTTTAGTTTTTCAAACCATTAATTGATTCGCTGTGTACTCTATTAACGTTAATTATGCAAAGTACTTCAAGATGAGTTTCAAGAAAATCCAGAGCTATTCCCCTGGTATGACAATATTCAGAGCTTCTATTTGTGTTTGGTGGTCTATCTTGTCATATGTTTTGGAAAGAACTTCCATTAATGTCAAATAAAGCCATCGTTTACTAAAGTTTTTATAACAATAATATTGTCCATTTCTTGAAAATAAATTTGTAGGACTTACGTGTTTTTTATACGTAATTTGATTCTTATCTTGTAGTGGAACCCGATTTGGAAAATTTGTTAAAATGTTTGGGATATGCTTTTCCAATATTTTACTTAATGTATTAAAATTGAAATTTGTCCATAATTTTTGTACATATAATGCTTTACACCTTCGTGTAGGTGTAATTGTAGCTTCTTTCAACTTCTGAAAGTTGTGTTTTGGATCCAATTATGTAGGACTTTAGTTATTATTGCAGCCGAAATGACCGTATTGCTCGTAATTTTTTCAGCAATCACCTATGTTTACTAAAGTTTTGAGCTCAACATTAATGTTATGTTTAAATCAAATTACTAGTACAATTTTATTGTGTTTATGAATTATATTTAAGTTAATATTTGTACCAGTTATGCGAACTGATTATCCCAGTAGAAATAATGTAGATAACTGGTAAAAAACTTTCGAAATAAGCAGGTTTTCAAATGACAATAAAAGCTGTCCCCAGTAATGGGTGTTTTTCCCTCAAGGAGGATAATCGTGAGCGTAAGTGGCATTGAGACGTCACTCTTTTATTCAGCGGTACCAAAAATGATGTATTCAACACCTATATCGGGCAATTTTTACTATTTTACCTGCCACTGTATTCCCACCCCCTACCTAGGGGCATATTATCTTCCCTGTGGACTAATTTTGAACTTACTGGGGGCGTCCTTATTCATCTCTATGGCACCGAAAACTATGGATTCCAATCTAATTCTTTGTTTCATTATTTTTACATGCCATCCGCTTCCAACCCCGTCCCTAGGAGTTCCAGGGTTGTCTTATCCATACAATGCTCGTTGTCAAATAGGCAGTAATCAGAGTTCCAGGTTTAGTTGAAATTGCTCCTGGCATTCTATAGTTATTATGGGATATGCACACACGCATATGCATTACCATTTTACCCGCTTAGAGGTAGATTTTAGTAAAATGGTATCATAATCATCCATTGTCATGCAAACTATACGTACACGCATAAATACAATCGGAGAAAATTAAATAAAAGCTTGTAATATACTCGGGATCAATACTTTTCTACAAATCCGAACATAAATCACTTAATACTCAAAATAAAATTTAAATTGCTCGACGTGTACTGGTCTAAAATCTGAATGAGCTTCTGCTTTCTCAAGTTTAATCAGCAATGAATATTCGCCTCACGTTAACAAAAACCCTATTCCACATTGGAGACGAGGAGTAAGAAGCAAAATGAGACTGATACCTCTAGTCATTGTCTTAGGTCATCTCGGTCTTGTAGGCGAGTCTAAGGTATCGTTCCTTCATTTAATCGTCTTCCGTCGTACATAGCGTCTCGTTGTTCGTCATGTCTCAATGATTTAGTCCAGTCGCTTGCCTCCTACCAAAATTGTGGCAGTCTTTCGTAGTAGTGACGCCTCCTTTCAAGTCAAATTCAAAATTAATATGTATTGTACAGCGTCTCATCACGTAAAATTCCTCTTTATATTAGTACTCCTGATTGTACAAATCACATGTGTTTTTCACGTTATTTTAGTACCCCTGATAGTGTATACATATAGTGAGAGTCTTAATGGGATTTATCCCATAAAACTCCATACGTGGGTGTTTGAATTCCCCGCTCGGGTCGCCGCGACAGATGTGACCGCGCACCGCCAGTCAGAAGACGGCGGAGAGGCTATGGGGTATTGGAGGCGGCGTCGGGCAGTGGCGGACAAGCAGTGAAGGGACACTCGCTCTCAGATGCTTTTTGGAGTCCGGTGAAGGAGTTTGGCTTTATGGGAGTCTTGCCAAAGCACGTGGCACGCATGTCTTCGCGGACAGAGGAGAATTGGTCGTCCACCGAGCGACCAACACACAGAGTTTGTCCGAGGCAATTGATCCTCGCGAGAGGTGGAGTGCGGGGAGTGCAACTCGTGACTCTCCTCCACAGTTTCATCGCGCCGTCCCGCTTTCAAATGAGCGGGTGAACGGGTGCGCCTTGCGACGTACAAATGATGTCCACACTAGGACAATTTTGAGATTTTTCTTTTCTATCAATTTTTTATTTTATTTTCATTCTTATGATTTGAATTTGTTTACTGTGTGTATTAAATATGTGTACATGTGTGTTTAAGTTTGTTGTTTTTCCAATGGACCTTCTGCATGTGGTAATAGGTAGTTCCTTCGGCTCCCCCGTATAGCGGTGCATTCGGATCTCCTCTCTATTTTAGAAAGGGAGTTCTTCGAACTTACNATATATATATGGAAAAGTATCAAAATTTCAGAAAATGGCAAAAATTTAAATACATAATGTTGGGACCGCGCGATAATGGTATCAATTACTCTCGATTTGGGAGTTTTGAACTCAAAACTTAGACACATCTTGAAAAAGATGACTTTGTTTTTTTAAGAGAAATATTTAAAATGATTACTTAACTTGTGTGCAGTGTTTGAAGGTGAATATCAAGTACGCAGCTGAAGGAGATTTTCATAAACCTACCTCATACTTCTTCTGTCGCTACTCGCGAAAAAAAATAGAAAGACAGAAATATTTGCCGGGAATTGCAAATGCATTCCATGACCAATCAAAACATAGCGCCCGTGTTCGTTCAGCGAAACAAACAGCGTTTTATTCCGATTCCGAAAGCTTGAATAAAAAACAACAAAAAACCTTCCTCTTCACAGGTAACATTGGAAAGTAATACTGAGTGGTAGCTCTGTATTGCAACGCGCTGCCAAGGGCGTTGTCGCGCTCCACCTCCAGTGCCGATTCCGCGACGCACTGGGGATGTTCCGCGGGGAGCATGGCGTGCAAGACTTCGCCGCGGGGGTCGTCGTCGACTGGACTCGCGCAAACGAGAACAAACGGCCAGCTGAGTCGCGGAGCGCCGTCCTCGGGGCATTCATCCCCTTCCTGATGACGGGGGGAAGGGAGGTATCTGCCCGCAGGAGTGCCGATGAAAAAGTTGGACCTCCTCCGCTGCGCTGAGTGCTCCGTCGACGATCGCTTCTACCTCTCATCCTCACCCTCAGCGATGCAACCACGAACGAGTCCTAGGCTACGAGGACGCGCCATGCCACGTCTTCGCTGCGATCGGACGACCGTCTCTTAACTTTCAACTTCCTCCCCCGCATTTTGTTGTTCTCCTCTTTCCAGAACGGATGGGCAAGCGAACTTTACCCCGATGTGTGCGCTCGGTTATGAACAGCGTTCCATAAGGCGTACTGTGCAAACCACTTCTCTAACGCGGTGTAAAGCACGAGATGCAAATAAGTCGTTCGCACTCTCACACATTACTTTCTCAAACGGAAAACTTTTCGCATCGAAATACATATTTATTAGTTTCCGCGCTCTAAAAATCCCAAATGAAACTAAATCGTGTTCGGAGTTTTCTGAATAAATCAAATGGTTTTCAAGGAAACCGGATGTTGTCTGTGAGCAGGGATTCAGGTTTTCAGTAGCAGCTCTAACGGTTTGATCGTCAATTACAATTATGACCGTTTCAGTCGCTTTTTGCAAGAGCTCGTTTGTATGGTTATAAAGTCCAGCTTATGTGCTTGCACTATCACGCAACGTTTTTCATAACCAGCATCTTGTCATTTTTATGCAAATTCCCTCTTATCCATCTGCATCCATGTATTCGTATTGAGAATATGGAGATAATGTCATAGAATGGAAATGGTCCATTCTTTGTGAGATCTCACAAACATAGTCCTTATGTCGAAAGTTGGTTCACTTCCTCATTCGCAAGTGTACACAGACAGACACATTTTTGACCTAAAAACATCGTAATATAGTTTTTTTTTACAAAATTGACTATTTTGTTGTAAAATCAATTCAAACTATCAACCACAACGGGACGTTGCTACGTGCGCTCATCGTACACCCGGAAAAGGGAATTGCTAAAAAATATTCTACAATTTACAGTGAAAAATGATTCTATTTTAACTTCTTCTGCATCAGGAAAAAAAACAATTCACCATTTACAGACGTTCAAAAGCATTGTAAGCGTAGGTCCTTGTAAAGGACAAATATTTTGAAAATATATTTCCTTACTATTACTCTCCGATCAATAAATTTTATAATCAAATCGATATAGTATCAATACAAAATAACTTCACGTTGTCAAAGCAGTTAGAAAATGTAATTTGGAAGATATCTTATAAGTGAAAAACATCAAAAGACGATTCCAATTACTACACAAATAATAAAAAATAGAAATATGTTCGTGCAAAGGCATGTATATGTTTCCATGAGAATTACGAGGAGTGGATTCCCGTGCAAGTTGTGCACTGGAAAATAAATTGACTTTATTGCACGAAGTTCTGAAGAAGATTGCGATGAGCAACTAGAACTTCAGAAATTTTTTGAAGTATTCATTTATTGTTTAAACCCCGCAAGAAACTTTGTGAGCGGTTGGTTTGAGGTCGTGAATATTTCTGTGACAAATGTGATTTTTCTTAACTTGCTCATGCCTCTTGAGTTGCATTCGTAGCATTGTTATTGACCAAAACGTAAATATAATGAAGGAATTTCCCTTCATAAATAGCAAGAAACTACTACTATATCAGGGCGTACAGAACAAAATAAGTTAGATAGCTCAGCCTCAAGTTAGGTATGATAGCTCACGCGTTGGCTATCTAACGAACAGACAGTACCATTAGCTGCCACAGCTTATGTTGTAGCTGCCCTAAAAGAGTTTTCGTCTGAACGAGACCAATTTTCTATCACTGCGGAAGCTAACGCTGATTTGTCTGGGAGGAAGAAAGTTACATCAACAGCTATAGCTCATATATTTTGCGCGCGTCAGCTCAGCCCCGCTCAAAAATCTGACTTAGCTACAAGAACTGTTGTTTGTTCCTCGCAATCGATCTCGTTCGTAGTTGCAGCTAAATGACACTCGGCTGCGCTGCCTGCTATGCATTCGGTTCGTTGACTCATGACTGAGGCGACGCAGCCTCAGCAATTGTTTTATGGGGTCAAATCGACTATGGCTTTCGCAACTATGAATAGTTGTTTACGTGAACAAAATGATTCATTACAACGACTAAACAACACCATCCCGACGTTGTGTAGCCCGAAATTTGAAGTCTAGATGACGAATACTTACAGTATTTTTTGACGTAGAGCAGCCGTACACTGATAATATTTTGAATTTCTGAAGGTTAATGTTGGCGAATACCTTATTATTATTTTAAATAATGATATTTTCAAGTCTAATAATCTAATAAGAGTCAATTTAAAGTATATTCAAAATAAAGAAATATTTGGATATATAAAAACTATGTTCTTGGTATTTAAAGATATATTTTTCAAGATTTTAGAGGTAATAATTTTACGTATTTACTATATATGGTACCAATACTATGGTGTCAACTCTTAGACAACGTAACACAAGATAATAAAACATCATATTGCAATAGCTGTATGCTAGCGTTCGCGCCTACAGGAGGAAAGGACCCTGGATGGAATACTGGTGCGGTCGGATACCTGAAGACGGACGTCGAAAAAAAAAGTTCGCTGCACGCCTATGTTGAAATAAGGTAAGACAATGGAGTTGTAATAAAAATTAATATCGTCAAGGAAGTCAAGAAAAAATATCAAGAAGAAAGCATGCAGAAAGTGGACATCGACTCACGTCGAATCAATATTACATGCTTACTGGTTAGCAACATCAACTACTATAGGATCCCTTTTCTTATCTTGTAGATTAGCTACTTAAGCTGTGCGAGCTAAAGCGTAAGCTGTGATACAGAAAGGTCGAAAATTCACGTCATAGCAGACTGATGTTAGCTGTGCGAGCTCATGTTTTGTCTTTCCAGCCGGCAGCTAATACATCAGCTACCCCAACAGTATTTTTTTCAGTGTATGCAGATAGGAATGGGCATCACCGGATCGTCCATCCCAATCGGTCGGGATTCATCATTTGAATACTTTTTGGAATCGCAATGATCTGCTTACTTCTCCTGTAAGCGGTTGTGATCCCTTTGAAAACACATAACTGGAGATTTCGTGTAAACACATCATTTCCGCAACTTTTGATAACAGCACGTGTTATTTTAATCATTTTTTATTTATCACACATCTATGAAGGAAGGTTCTAGACAATGGTGAACTTGCTTCACTATTTTATTCTTACAGCTAGTGATGTTTTTTTTATTGTTTTTAAAGGTTTTAAAAGAAAATTTTATTGGTATTAATTTTTGGATAATTGGAACATTTCAAAAAATATAGGACGTATATATGAAAAAAATTATAACTTACAATTGTATGAATAATTTTCCTTTTATTTGTATACTTATTAATGTCACGTATCGTCAAATATTTCGTAACTATTTTATAATTTATTTATTTTGTAACTGTTATGTACTTAAATTTGTATCTTATAATTCCATTGTAATTCTAGTTTTGAATACCAGTCTCTAGCGACCCTGAAGATGATACCAAACTAGCATCGAAACTTTGGCCAAATTCAAAAGGGCTTTATTTTATCAAAAAATATACAAGATATATGGCGGGGTTAAGGGCTCGTGCGCCTTACAGAGACCCTAAAATGTACCGTGGGCTGTGCATACTATACCCTAGTGTTCACGCTCAATGAACTGAAACAGTAATTAAAAATAGAGGTATTAAAATATTTCGATTATTTGGTAGGTAAATGTTATCAGCGGCGAAAAAAGAAATTAATAAATGTTAATACGTTATAACAAGAATATTTCTTACTGTTATGACAATTTTTTAATATTAATTTTACCTTTTAATCTCAGCTATTGTATATATACTTAAATGACTGTTTCGTTCATTGAGCACCGTTGGGAACCAAGAAAAGCCAACGGTTAGGGTAAGTGTGCTAAGCATAAAAAGAAGAATTTGGTTGGTAACTGGAAACCTGCAACAGAACAAAAAAATTCGGCGACAGAATCAAATAAATTAATAGAAAGAATACATACTTATCTGCAGGGCAAATAACATATGCATACATACCAACATACCCAAATAAATCTTGTTTACATATTTACCTATATATACGAACATGTACATGGGCTCATATTCGCACATGTACACATTTTTAAATCAATGAAAACAGACTGAAATAGAATACTAATATTACTACTACTACCATCAAAAAAATAATAAAAATAATAATAACAACAATAACAATAATAATTTAAACGGATTTAAATTAAGTGTGTTCATTCTGGTCAATCTCCTTCATCAGTTTCGCCTCCCTCCTTTTTCTAACCATACTCAGAAACTTTCCAAGGAGTAAAGTAACGGAGATTCTATTATCTCGCATTATTTCAAAAGCTAGAGTGCAATTTCTTGGCTTACGATTGTATCCCTCCTCAAGAAGCCACTTTTTTCTACCTTTTTCAGTGTTAACGCAATTTAGCAGAATGTGGACCAAGTCTTCTTGTTCCATGCATAAAGGACATTGAGAATCTCAATTTCCTTAATTTCCACCCCTCAAGTCGAAACCAAGCGTAACCTGCTCTTGCTACCTTGTTTAATTTATATATGTACGGTTTTCACCCACAGTCTCTTGCAACAATATTCTGCACGATTAGTGACCTCTTTTCCTGTCTCTCAGCCTATATGTTTTGTTTCTCTATATCTTCAAGTCTCTGAGTAATTAATTAATAATCAGATCTCGCCGGAGCTGTCTGCCACAAATGTCCGGCAGTTTGGATTATAGTTCTAATTTCCTGACCCCGCCCATCGTTACACGTTAACTCGTAGCAATCGTATATATTGTTGTTCCTTTCCCCATTTCTTATTGAAACCAAATATTTAATGGCCCTCATCTTAATTTTTACTTCTAATGGTAAAACTCCGAATTCTCAAAGAGTACCATAGTTAGCTGTACTCGGAGGTACGCCAAGAGTATTTTTCAAGAATTTATTTTGAAGTGAATTAGGTGATGCGCAATCCCCAACACCCCATATTTCAGCTCCATACGCTACTGCAGGTACGAATGACGTGTAGATTGTCACTACAATCCTAGGATCGATGTCAGAGATGGTACCAGCACTTCTTTGGATTCCATTTAGAACATACATGCCTTTTTGTTTTGATTTTTGTATGTCTTGACCACATTACGTTCATGCTTACTTTTACACCTAGATAAGTGTAATCTTTAACTTTCTCGAGTGATTGACGTATGTAATTCCAAATTTCATTTTTATTAACCATCCATCCGTTTTTTAATACCATGACTTTGGTTTTATGTATACTTATACGTAAAGACATTTTATCACAAAACAGCTCCAACGTATTTAGACCTATCTGAAATCCCGACGGTGTTGTGGAGAATAGAACAAGATCGTCCGCAAATAGCAACCCCGGTATCCGTTTCTGTTCAGGATACCTATTGTTGGGGCATTTGTGGATGCCTCACATAAGTTTTCTATTATGTCGTTAATAAATAATATAAATAACAATGGAGAAATAACACATCCCTGCTTCATTCCCTGAGTTACTTGAAAAGTTGGAGTTAGAGTAGTATTATTTGTTTTAACGCATGCATTGTCAGAGCAATATAAAGCTAGCAAAGTACGTAGGAATTTTTTGACACTCCTTTGTCCGCTAATACACATCAAAGGATGTCTCTGTTCAGAGTGTCGAAGGTTTCCTCAAAAGCTACTAACACGCAGTACAGCTTTCCGCGTTTCTTTCGAGTTTCCCTCCCGGCTAACGCGGTTAAAATAAGTAGATTATCTATTGTGCTGTTGTTGCTTCTAAAACCAGCCTGTAATCAAGATTTTATTTTCTTTCTCGGCCCAGAGATGTTATCTCCAATACAGAATTTTTCAATAAATTTTTCCAATAACATTAAGTAGTGAGATTCCCCTATAGCTATTTGGATCGTTTATATTTCCTTTGTTTTTATAAATAGATTGTATTACAGACGTAGTCCATGAGTCTGGAGAAATACCTTCATCGTAGATGTAAATAAAAAATTTCGGTTAAAACTGGCACAATATCATTGGTTATATTTTTAATAAATTCGGAAGGAATACCATCTACTCCAGGCACTTTATTGTTTTTAAAATCGCGAATGTCAGAAGATATTTCATGTGATGTAATACACGCATCTAGTTCAGACGCTTTATCGGTTGTAAATATTATTTCTATTTCGTTACTACTTCGGGATGTGTTATCATTTCCTGCTAGAAGATTTTTAAAGTGCATGTCCCATCCCATTGCATCTATGTTATTTGATATAGTTTTATTTCGTCTTAATTTACGAATTGTGTCCCACAGGTCGTGGCTACATTTTTTCATAGTATTTCTCTGATACGTTTAGCTTCCATTTGTTGCCAGGCTTGTTTATATCCTTGACTATGTGTTTATATTCTCCGCGGAGTATAAGATAAGATTTGCGCAATTCTATCCCACCTAGCCACTAATAAATTTTTAGAGTAGATTTTGCGGATGCTTTTGCATACCTGCCGGCATCATTATACCACACCGAATGTTTTCCTGAATTTTTGTTCCCCAGAATTATTATCATACTCGACCCTGACTTTTGTAAACAATGTATTATGGAGTCCGCTGCAGCGCTGTAATTTTGAGCCGCGAGTTTAATTTGGAAATCGTTACGTAACATTCCTAGATTCCTTGAGAAATTCGCCTTATAGACCGATTTCCTGTCGTCATTCCATTTGTACTTTACTAATTTTGACCCCATATGTGCGGGTATTAATGAAGTGTTTTGATGTGAAAAATAGATTTTAACACATACGGCCATATGGTTCAATCCGAAAGTAGTCTATATATTGTAATACATTTTCCGTGACTAGCGCGTAATCTATCACACTTTCCCAGTTTTCGTTAATAACTGTTATATTCCCGTCTAAATCTGATCCATGCGTACCATTTAGTATAGTTAAGTTATGTGTGCTGCAGAAATTTAATAGGTCTCGCTCTTCCGGATTTTAGTTTTTATCCTTACTATATCTCACGTTTACAAGCTCGAAATCATCGTCAAACGGTGATAAGACATTATTTTCTCTGATTCGGGCGTCAAAATCTCCCATTATCATTATACTTGCGTTGGGGTTTTTATTTTCGAAACTATTTATCAACTGGCTTATTTCTGAATAAATGTTTTCGTAGTGGTACTTTGACTTATCCCCGTGTCTGTAAATAATTACTATTAGGAACTCAGTGTCGGCAATTATTACTTTAATTCATAAGGTATTATCAATTTCAGTTTTCATTTCGTCACACCAATTTTAGTGTTGATTTTTGTACATAACCGCGACTCCACTAGGATGCAGCCCGCGCGTGCCTCTTTTCTTAAGGTGTTTTGCTACGGTTGTGAATCCGTGTACATTATTTTCATCTCCCTGCTTTGACCAAATCTCGACCAAAGGCAAATTTCTTAAGGAAATTCAGAAAACCACCTTCTTTCTTAGACCTTCCTCATTCCAGCACCCTATCGTCAGTGTTACATGCAATAAGTCCTACTGCCGCCTCTACGCTTTACCTGTTTTGGGTTTTTCTCCGGAGTCATTAGTCCTCGCTTTGAGCGTCCACTGTGCTGCCTGTAGTCGGGTGACTCTGGTCTCTGTGGGAGGGGGTTGTTGGCACTGGCGCAAGGGCAACGAGGAAGAGGGGCGAAAGCGCTCGGTTCCGTTTCCAGAACAGCGTTACTCCGTCGCTATCGGCGGTGGCGATGGTGGTAAGGCTCGCAACAAGGACAAGGGTTGAACCGGCGCTGAGGGCTGTCGCGGAGGCGGCAAGGGTTGCCATTGGTGAGACGACTATGACGCAGCCGTCGGCATCGGCGGTGGTGGAGTTGGCGAGAACTGCGTTGGCAACGCAGGTGTCGCAGCCTGGGGCGGTGGAGGTGGTGGTGATTGCGTCGCCGCCGACGATGACGCACTCGGGCTGGTCACGCGTTCAGGACGCTGCTCCTTCGGGAAGGCTTCTAGTTCCGCGAGCGAGTAGTATCGCCCTTCCAGCACAAACTTGTCAAAGCGGATGCTGACTCTGAAGCCTTGCTCCTTCGTGTCCTGCAAATAAGGGTCAAGTTTAGAGCGCGTAAGGCGCACAGCCGCGGAGAAATTCTCTGCCGCCTGAAAAGAAGAGCAACGCAGAAACTTAGATTTCGCCTTCAACATTTCCTCCCGCTTGTTGTAAGAGGCCAGCTTTACAACAATAGGCCTTCTGTCTACTCTGCGGCATACTCGATGCGCTCTCTTTATGTCCCGATCATTAAGCTACACCCCCAGTTGTTGTGCAAGACCCTGCACATGGCTTTCGGAGTCGTGCCACGACTCACACTGTCGGTTCGGCACTCCGAAGATCAAAATGTTATTTCTCCGGGACTGGTTCTCCAGGTAGTCGAGCTTGCGAGATAGAAATATTTTTTCTACCTCCAAAGCAACAACTCGGCACTCCAGTACCTCCACCCTCTCCCGATACCAATTGATATCTGAGAGGATTTTGTTTTCCCGGCCAAGAAATCTTTCACTCCGGCCTGCAAGTCCTCCTGAACAGAATCGTCGCTCGATCCAGGCCCGGGTTTCAGCTCGATGCCACCTATAACTAGGAGCATGCAAATTATACTTAAACTTATATACTGCGCAAGGCAAGCGCCTACGCATGGTTCTCGTCCGCCCTTCGGGCGAGGACCTCCTACCCAGCGGCCGATGGCCGCACGCCACTGCTGCGTCGTCACCATGATGCAAGTTTTCTGGTTTCTTCTTTTTTCTTCTCTATGTACAACCGTTTCAAGCAACACGCACCGCCGCAGGATCACGTACACGCGGGAGGAAGCGAACTGTCGACGGGTTGAAACACTGATATCAGCAGGTAGCCGGCTTACTGCGGAGCACTGTTATAAACGTCCTTTCTTTTCGGATGTTCGCACATACTTCTCTCTCATAAGTAAGTATAATGAAGATTACTTATTTTCATTGTTAGTATGAGATAATTGAAATGTATTGCCACTCTGTTTGGCGTAAAATTCGTGGCGTTAAAATTAAGAAAATATAAATTTTAGTAATGCTTTTGACTTGATAGATCATTATTTAATTTCATATCTAAATGTTAACTTAAAATTTAAATATCATTTATCGCTTTCTCGTTAACTATAGAACAATTTTATATTAGACTCTTCCTTTCAGTAATTATTTAAACTATTGGTCGCTTAATCCTTAATGTCCTTCATGAACTAAATGACAGATCCCAATGGAATAGATTGGATAGTAAATTATCTTTAGAATCGTGTGAATAAATAATATTATTAGGAATTCATGTTATATTAATTGGGTAAATTTTGTTCCAAAGATTCGGAAGTTCGTCAACGATAAATTATATTTGCAAAAAGAAAAGGATTCAATCATTCGAGCACTTTTTCTCATACAAAAGAAAAGTCTTCAATAATTAATAAATCAAAGCAAGGCGTGCGATAAAAGCTCATAAAATTTATTTTGTTTCAAAATATGTAATGTAAAAATGTTATGGTTAAAAAAATATGTGTTGTGTGTGATCAATCTATTAAAAACTAAATAATAATATGGAATATAGGAATTATTTCATTCATTAATCCAATTATGTTTCTACTCGTAAGTAAGAATTATTTTAACCTGATATAATTGCATACATGGAAACATGGGAACTAAAACATCCCTCATTTCTAAATATTCCGGGTTACGATTTGCATTGCAATAAAAGCTGTTTATACCAATCTGATGGTGTCGTGTTATATATAAAGAAATATGTAATTGCAAATGTTGTCACGTTTTCATACAACAATCTAAAATTTTTAAATGCTGTAGTCGGATTTAATCATATTGAACAAATAAAAATAAGTGCTATGTATAGGAGTCACGAACTAGAGGAAAGAGTTTATTGGTTGTACTAGACTACTTCTTCAAGAAAACTCCAAAACAGAAAATCATTTCATTGTTGATTTCAATATTGATTTTTTAAATATGGAAGATGAAAATTCCGAGAAATTTTAGAACAACTTTCTGGAATTAACAATAATGGCTAAAGTTCTTGTATTGATAATATACTCTGTAAGTCTAACAGTTTGCAAGCAACAGCTCATAAGCTTGGTTATAGATTGTTAATTCATGTCATTGTGAGAATTGGACTAATTTCCTTAACGACGACATAAATCACTCATTAGAAAATTTGATGAATTTAATAAGCAATGTTTTATCCAAAGTGCGAGTTCGAATAAAGATCTTCCAAAAAAATAAGCCTAGGAATGATTAGATCAAAAAATAACCGATCAACTTTACTAGAGAAAAACAGATGCTTTATAGAAGCTGGAAAAGCGAACCTCAAAACATTGTATTAAAAGACAAATACGTCAAATTTTCTAACACACTCCACAATAAATTAAGACAAGCAAAGAGAAATTTCGAAAAAATATAGGGTTAAACATCTTGAAAATGACAACAAAAAATCATGGTCTTTCGTGAACGAGAAATTGGGTAAAAAATATGACATTAGAAAAATTGATAATGCTGATGTTGATGGAAAAGGATATGACAAAAAATCGATATTGCAAATCAATTTTTCAGCACTGTAGACTTCAATCTACCTAACGTAATGTTACAAACTAACTCAGCATTTTCTTCTCCCATGCAGTGTTGCTCATAATCAGAATAAATCATTCTTTTGAATAAAAGAATAAGAGCATATTAAAATAATTCATTATTTCACGTTACAAAAATTACGAATAAAAATGTATTTTTTTATTTGATGAACATTAATTGACGAAAGACAAGTTATTCTTTTATTTTAAGAAAATAAATAACGAATAAAAATTTATTATTTTATTCGATTAACACTGAATAAGGAATAAAACGTTATTCCTTTATTTAACATACACTGAATGACGAAAATAAAGTTATTCTTTTATTCGACTATCATGATTGAGAAATAAAAAGGTTTTCTTCTATTCGACTAAAATTGAATGACGAATAAAAAGTTATTCTTTTATTCAACTCACATTGAATGACGAATAAAGAATTATTCTTTTATTCCTCTAAAATTGAATGACGATTAAAAAGTTATTCTATTAATTGACAAAATTACTTGTAATAACGAATAAAAAATTACTCTTGCTTGACGTATGTACAATTAATAATAAGTTATTCTTTTATCGCGCTGCCGTCGAGATATTTTTAGTAATACAATACAATACGTTTCCTTTTTTCTGGTTTATTTTTGTTCTTGGTACAATTAATATCAAATGAATCTGCAATCCTTTGTGTTACAAAGAATACAATAATCGTATGAGAATGGTGGTCATTCTGACTAAGGAGTGTGCAATTCGCTTCAATCACTAGTTTTTCCTTGGTTAGTCATTCATCGAACATAAAGTATATTTTCGAATTGAAACCTAGGATATTGATCGAAAAAGTGCAGAGAGGAAGCTATTAAGTAATTTGTAAATTAAGTATTTAGTTAAGAAGGAAATTCAAAAAAGTTTTAATGTATCCATTATAATAAGAATTTTTTTCCCTTCATTACACATAAATAAGCTAAAAATTAAAAGAAGTCCATTTGCTCCCTAACTGTGTAATGAGGAAAATTTCTTACATTTGTTTAAAGAATGCATTTCAAAATTATGAAGAAAAAGATCTCCCTTATTTACATAAAATATTTTTCAATTACAACTGAAGTGTCGTTGTCATACCCTGTTCTACCTTGCCTTATTTCACCTTTCACCTCACAAGTGGTTTCTTTGTCTATATTTTGGGCTCTCTTTAATATAAACTTGAGGAGGGGGGGAATCTCCCAATATTTTATTTTAAGTTAAATACTCAGCTGAACATTGATAATAACCTATATTATGCCTACTATGTATAATTTGTTACAATTGCAATTATAAAGTTAGGTATACTTATCGGTAAAGAGTAGGATTGTGTGCAAGGGGAGTCAGTGGACTGCAGTGATTCTAAACTACACAGAAGAGAGAGTGCCAGTTCTTGATAAATACATCCCCATTATAGGGTAATATAATTTTGTTCTGGGGAATATGTATTGCCAATATTTTACGGATGTAAAGGAATGTATGGATAGAATGTAGAAAATCGTGAAAGAAATTAGGAGGACGAGGTGATTTGTATGATATGTGTCGACTACGAATGTGTGACATGGGACGAATAAACGAAGACGGGCACTGGGGAAACAAATATTGTACAACGTTTTGCTGCTAACAAATATAAGTGGACAAAAAACTTATATAGTAACTTGATAAATATGTAAGACTTAAAAATATCAAAACAATGAGAGATTTTTGGATAGAAGGGTGAATGTTTGTGAATGAAGTAAGTAGAGAATGTGCGTGGATACAGTTAGTGCGACGGGGAAAGGGAAAAACCGAAAAATCGAAGGTGGCAAGACGGATGAGCGAAGAATAATAAGAGTTATTTGATTAAATAAATGTGAGAGGAAAGGAGAAATAGAAATGAGGTGACGAATATGGTAGAGAGAAAGAATATGGAGGAATTTATACTTGAAATTAAACTCAATTTATTTAACGAATGCTGAGAGTACGAGTTGGAACAAACGAGGGGAAACGGACGAATATGATGCGAAAAAGAGTAATAAGTTGCGAAGAGAATTATCGAAAAGGAGACAGAAGAGGATGGATGAGGCAGAAGTGTTCAGAAGATACATAGATAAGCAGATAGAGCTTAAGTTGTGAAGGAGATGAAGAAGAAGGTTTGGGCAAATTTAAAAATGAAAAGAGTTTTGGAAACTCCGATTCAAATGAGCAGCGAATATGGTGAGAAGGATGGAGATATGGGGTAGAAATATGGGCAAGGGAAGACATCTGTGAACATGGAAGAGATAGGAGATAGAATACTGAGAATATTACCTTGAGATAACGTAGATGAGGACAGTGAGGAAGTGAGCTATGGAAGACATGATGAAGGAAGAGAAAACTGGATGATCCTGACTGAATTGAGTAAATTGGTGAAGGAACTAAGAGAAAGAAGGTACCAAGCAAAGATGGGATAACCTAAGCATTGTTAAGATTACTATAGAATTTTATGGGAATTGCTGGTAGAAGTAATATAATGTTTGTACAAAAGGGATATCTTCCAGATGTATGGAAATTCTGAGAGTAATATCATGAATGAAAGATATAACAAGAGACCCAAGCAAACCAAAGTCGTATGGACCAATATCTCTGATGCCCTCCCAGAGGAAGATATTTGATAAATAAATCACAAAA
Organism: Laupala kohalensis; assembly: GCA_002313205.1. Classification (NCBI taxonomy): domain Eukaryota; kingdom Metazoa; phylum Arthropoda; class Insecta; order Orthoptera; family Trigonidiidae; genus Laupala; species Laupala kohalensis. The sequence continues at coordinate 519,495 of NNCF01126704.1, read as the reverse complement.
AGGCTAATGGATTATTTGGAACGGTGAGGAAAGTTGGATAATAGACATTATGTATTAACAGAGAGACGGGCACAGACGATGCTGTTCTTCGACTGTTAGATGATCTGAAAACACGCAAGAGAATATAATATTTATGAAAATGAGAAGAGCATTCGATAATGCATATGTGGACGTAATATTACAAACAATGAGTATTTTACAACAGACATTACACCTCAAAACGATCAGTAGTTTGCACACCATACCTCCTAGAGACGTCATTTCTCAAAATACCAATAGAATGCAACTACATTCGAGGATATGCTGACATGTAACAAAATGGTAGGTGAACTCACAGGAGAATAGAAAAAAGTATCCCCCTAAGAGCATGGTTCACCTTTGGCGCATGCTCCTTCTACGATATTTAATGTTTTACGAAATTTGACGAAATCACTGAATAGTGAATTTTTTAGTCCATGTGTGAATTTCTTCTCCAGTTCGAACCTCACTTTTCAAGTTTTTCTTGTTGTTCAGATATGAGAAGGATGTGTCGGAGTGTTACGTCATTTCAAGAGATTTGGTAAGGGAATGGATTTCAATGATACTGTTTTTCAAAATGTTAATACGCTTTCATATATATTAAATATATATTATGTATAGTAAAATGTTTTGTTCACGTTTTTAAAGACTTACTAATTTTTGGTGAGGGAGGTAACTTGAACCAAATTTTCTATTTATCATATATAAACTGAAATAACCATGGAACCATTTTTATCGAGAAATAAAAAATTGAAAGGGCGAGGTTGGAAAATGCATTTTTTGAGAGAGAGGATTAAAATAAAAAAATATGTATTCACATTCTTTGAAGTCTAGAATGAATACAAATTCAAAACAGTCGTAAAATTCGCGCATTGGTAAGAGCAAGATTATGCAAGTCCTTGAAGTGACGGTAAAAATTGCTTTAAAAATGTCAAAGAGGGGAAACGGATTTATATTCTAGGCACAAATTATGCTTTTATATGGTCAATTAGAAAAGTTTCAAATGAAATATTCCAATTTGTTGGTTGTCGAAGAAACATTTTTCATTGTTTCTCTCTCCCAAATTTTATTGCCAGTCCAATCACATTCCCTTCCATTTCTGTGCAAAATCCACAAAACTAGGATAGGGAGGGAATTTTAAGAAAATTATATTACATTCTTATGTATGAAGTCCATAAATTAAGAAGTCAAAATTTGACATTTGTGATTAGACAGGGTTCTAGCAATGGACACAATTCGTTTGAACATATGAACATTACAGACATCAGTGGTTTTCTCATTTATTATTACATTTTTGTACGAGAAGTGCAAAACCATTGCACATACTTTCTCATATACGTTTCTCCATCTGCAGTATAGAGTGAGAAAAAATTATATTGTGAAAAGGTCATTTCTGGTGTGGTCCTCTATATTTTGATCGTCTCTCGGTGCGCTATTCATGCTCGAAGTCGCTAGATGAAGTTATTACCGTCTTTTATTTGAAAGTAAAATAAATATTCCGAATATTATTTCAAAACATTTAGTGACATATCAGTCTTAGAAATATCATAAAAGTGTTATATAAATGAAATTTCGTTGTAGACAGAAACTGATGTATTTTCCCATGTGCCGTCCTTCCATGTATTTCATCCTTTCATTTCAGTTTATCAAAAGTGTATTTTACGTCTGCTTGGTCCATTTACACTGCAAAATAGTATTAATGCTTCTTGAGACAGTAAAATAATGTGTAAGTGTTGCAGACAGAAATTATTTTTCTGCGTTTATACCAAACTTTCCAGCGAAATACCGCTAATGCGGATGTAATGCATACTAATTGTTCTTTACGTGCAGAAAATTTAAGCAAAATCGTTGACCTTCATGTAAAGTACCCTTTGATTTCAAGTTTAAAAAATTAGAGCTCGAGCATCGACAACAAGTAAATTCTACCGTAAATACGAAATGCAAATTAAAATGGTCCATTCATTTACTCAGAATCACTTCATAAAGATGGATAGACGGACGGACGTTATGCCAAAAAACACTTTTTCAGAATCAGGGATCGCCAAAACGGATATTTCCGTCTAAATCTCACTTTCGATTTTTAAATCATGAACGTTTTTGTATACTACGTATATGAGAAAGTAACATTACTGACATCAGTGGTCAAGTGGTAGCGTCGTGACTCCCACAATTCCTCTGAACTCTAGAACTTAGGTTAAATCTCTGCTCGATCGGATATGTTTCTCTAACACACTCGAGATAATTAATGATTTGAAACCAAGTTATCCAACACCTTACCATCCCTGTTTCTCACCCCCGTCACGGTCAGGTGGAAGAGCAGGATTCTTTGCAATAAATACGAGATATTCTATTATTTTGGTATTTTTATTCTTGTTGCAATTGATAACACTAAAGGCTATCCTTTTTGTATTGCAAGGAATAACTTGTTTTGAACAGAACGCTGATACACTGTGAATGTTTTCCAAGCAACATGTGGATATTAATAAAAGTAATAATATAAATTATGTTGCTTCCTAATTTTGTTAATTTGTAATACTTTCTTTCAAAACTTCTTTTATGTATATATGTGTGTGTAAATAAGAAATCATCAGATTGTTTCTTACAAAGAATCTGAAGGCGTGATGTGTACCAAATGCGCTGTGTCGAGCGAAGCTGATGACATAAAATGGAATCCAGAGATAAAATAACCGACGAAATAACTGGCCGAAGCATCGCATCTTGATCTAATGACTAAGATTAATGTGTATTGTTATAATTTATGTAAGATTAGTTACAGTTGTAATCTTCTGTTTCGATTGTGACTTATAAAAAGCAAGTGAGTAGTGATACATGGGGCTTGCTCTTGCATTGCGAATGGTTGTCACAGAGTTGCATTGAGGCAGAGAGTGTGATTTTACATTTCTCTCGTTGCAACATGTATATTTTTACGTGACCAGTGGTTCATAGATATGATGTGATAATACTTGCTTTGTGCTCATGTGCATTGTGAGCATTATATGAATTTCAAAAACGTTTAATAGATGAGTTTAATCAAAACTCTCCTTTCATTATTACGCCAGGCCGCCTATGACTCTAACACTGCAGAGGTAACGTAGCGCCGAGTGGAAAATACTAAAGTTAACTCTGAAATTTCATTATAATATTGCTATTTTCAATATTGCATTCGGAGGTGTCTTTTTACCCTCATCTCTGTTCCCTTCTCTAGAATTCATTCATAAGGTGTTCCTTGTAATCATTTCAAACGTCGTAATATTACATGACTGTTGTGTGATAAGCAATTAAGAATAAATTATGAAATGCGTGTCACATTTGCAGCTAATATGGCTGACAAGGTGAACGTCAGGTATTAAAACATCACGTTCTAAGTCGCAAGTGTGTATGATTTTAATTAGGATGATTATCTTAATTCTCAAGTACGTGTGACAAGTGTTTCAAAAGCTTGAGTACTAAATTGAATTTAGAAACAATTTTTAAATTACAGGAACATAAACACCTAAAATAGGTTATCCAAAGTCTCACTTCAAGAATACTTCGTATGGATGTTTCATAATGGAAACACATTTTTATGATTAAACCTTTAAATTATCGACATGAAAATACTAAAATTAACTCTAAAACGGTGTTCTTTGTAAGGGTTCGATCGTTAAAAAATGAAAAGTACATTAGTACATTCTGAATTGCTTGTAAACATTTTATATCACTTAAACAACTTCAGTAAATTCCTGCTCTCGTGTGCCACGATAAATGATATGAAGTTAAGATGTTGACTCCAGTAATTCAAATTTTATTACGAATTGTTCATAATTTTTCATTCAATATTTGTTTGTGAAAATCTGACGAAACTGTGTTATATTATAATTAATACGTATATGCATAAAATTTTCATGTCATAAAATATTCAATAAAAAATTTCTAGTGATACTTTATTTTAAGATAAATCCTCAATTAACCTTAAGAATATCAACATTTACTGCACAATATAATTATTTATTAATTTTGTATGTGGATACATAAGACAATAATTAAATTTTAATTAAGAACAGTACAACCACAATCCACATTCGACTTAGTTATTCATTACAGCAAAAAAGGCACAACCGTATTTGTCATTTATTATACCAAGAACAAAAAAGTGTAATTTAAATTATATTTTTATTTCCTTAGAATGAAAGAATAAATCATAATTTGTTTATGAATCAAATAAAAAAAACTTGTTATTCGTCAATCAATATTGATCGAATAAAAGAATAACATTTTATTCGTCATTTATTTACATAAATGAAAGGATATCTTGTTATTCGTCATTCAAATTTAGACGAATACAAAAAGAACTTGTTATTCGTCATTTAAAGTTTGTCGAATAAACAAATAACTTTTTATTCGTCATTTGTTTACTCGAATGAAAGAATACCCTGTTATTCATCATTTAAATTTAAACGAATAAAAGAATAACATTTTATTCGTCATTCAAAATTTGTCGAATAAAATAATAACTTTTTATTCGTTATTTTTTCTACGAAGAATAACGAATGATTTTTCAATTTATCATCTTTTATTCATAAGAATAAGAATATTGTCAACCTTGCTCCCATGCTGTAGTCTACGGACCGATATATTTTTCTGTATCCAACAGATGAAAAAGAAATAATTAATACGATTAAATCATTGAAGGATAAAGTTTGCAGTGATGATAGTATCGGTCCTGCTATATTGAAAAAGATTTCCTATTTTATAAGTAAGCCCCTGGCTCACATTTGTAGTTTAAGAATGGTTAAGGGTATATTTCCTAAAGATTTTAAGTTATTGTACCTATTTATAAAGCAGGTGATAAGTCTAATGTGTCAAACTAAAGGGCCAATTTCACTTTTACCAGTTTTATCAAAGATTTTCGAAAAATTGTTATTTTCAAGAATCTCTAAATTCTTAGACAGTACAAATTGTATTTCTGATATGCAATTTGGCTTTAGAGAGGATAGCGATACCGCGTTAGCCCTTGCATGCATTACAGACTTTATATACTCCAATTTAGATAAAAGCAAACCAGTTATTGCTGTTTTCTTGAATTTAGCAAAGGCCTTTGACACGGTTGACCACAACGTACTAATAACTAAACAAGAGAATTGCGGTATCCGTGGTCCAGCCCTATATTTATTAATAGATTACTTATGTGGTGCAACGCAAGCAATAAAAATTAATAATATTACAAGCAATCCAAAAAGGGTGTACCACAGGGTTCAATTCTTGGTCCCTTATTATTCCTAATCTATATTAACAGCATTTTCAATGTAGCACCATATGGTCGCATTGTATCATATGCAGACGATACTATATTATTGGTTTCAGAGATTACATGGAACGAAACTGCGTTTGTTACCAATAATTACCTCAATATGGTTTTTAACAGGCTTGCTTTAAACAAACTAACCCAAAATATAGATAAATCAGTCTGCAAGACTTTTTGTAACTACATTGATATTACCCCACATTATGTTAATATAATATTAAATAACTGTAACTTAATCTGAGTACCATATGTAAAGTATCTAGGAGTTCTCATGGACTGTCATATGAGATGGGATGTTCACATTAATGGTATTATTAACAGACTTAAGAACTTAATCTATGTATTGGCTCAATTAAAAGGCATCTTAGGTAGGGATTCTCTGATGATTTTATTTTATCCGCTCTTTAATGATTCAGCCACTTAAAATATTGAGGGACCGAATTTTAAAAATAATTACTGATAAAAGCGCGTTAAGAAGAAAACCTCTCAACCTGAGACAAATATATAAATTTAACTGTATCCGTTTACACTACAACGAAATTAAATTAAATTAAGTAGGATCACAAAAATCTACTAGGTTTCAAACTGTAAGACCTCCCACAGTAAATTTAGAAGTTGGAAAAAAAAGTTATATATATGATGGCATTTCTGAGTTCAATAAATTACCAAATGCACTAAAATCTCTTAATTTCACTCCAAGTTCAGCCTATGAATCTTAAAGATCACATTGCGCTGCAATAAACTCGCTAAATCATATCTCATTGAACAGCCGTTCTAATATTTTAATAAGGCTTTTACTGTTTGTACATTTGTTTTCTTTTAATTTCACCCCAGACTTTGTAAGTGTATATCTTTCTTAGTAAGAATGTATCTAATGTATGAATGTAATTGACAGATTTTGCAAGCTAATTGTTTATTGTATTTCACTCAGAATCTTATTTCACATGACTCATGTATTATTGCGGTGTGTTTCATCTTCTGCATTGCCATAAAATTTAGATTTTTGAATTAACTGTTAACATATATCATATTTTATTTTTAGTTATCTACATTTTTGTCCTGAGTATCTATCTAATTTCAATTTATATTCAAATTTTTTTTAATGTCTGATTTTATGTTACTGACATTCATACTTTGAAGTATGGCAGTTTGTATTGTTTCATTACTAATTTTGAATTTTTGTTAGTACGATTTTGGATTGCAGGTTCACGTACAGGTTAATTAACCTCCTATGGAATATATATA
>NNCF01126704.1:501987-512500 GCA_002313205.1 Laupala kohalensis | reverse complement strand
CCAATCAGAATTTAGGCACAGGAGGGGGAACAGTTGTGGCATTGGAAGTTTTTCGTCACGTGAAGTTCAAAATTGAGAGATCTTGGAAGTGGAAAGAGAGGTGTAGGAAGGGATGAAGTCCATTTAAGGAATGGCAAATGAAAATTTGTTTCTTCTTGTTGCAGTCTGCTTCTTGTTGTTGTGTCTTGAGCCTTGTTGTATCAGATCAGAGAGACGAGATCAGAGACACGAGATTTTTTTGCGCGAAGTGAAGACTTGTAAAATTTTTTGTGAGCAGAGCCACGACTCAGTCTCATTTTCGAAGTTATCTGATTAGCTCATGATGTCCGATGAGATTTCCGAGTTCGCTAATTTCCGGAACTAATTCATCAGTCTTTAGCTAGCATTTCGGCAGCAAGTCCTAAATCCGAGACGCGACAAAACTCGTACGAAAAATATGTCCATTCGGCGGGCGCTTCCGAGAATCCAGGGACCGCCTTTGAAATTTGAACCATGATGGTTTGGGTCCACACCACCACTGAGGGTATCCAGGCAGCATAGCTTGCGGGAGGAAGGCACCACCAGGTTTGCTGGCGCTAGTGACGTCATTAACCGGAAGTCGCTCTGAGGTCGAGGACGGGCCGGCTTCCCGTGTGGTTAACGCACCCTCCACTCAGCACTGCACTGCTTGATTGGTCATCAGGTTGAGGTATTTACAATTGTTGGTGGCATCCGACACATATCGTCATGCGCTATTGCGAGAAGATGAGTGCGGGTCTTATTGTTCAGAGGGGCTCAGAACTTTGGACTTTATGATTAATGAAGAAAGCCCAATTAGCAAAAAAAAAACTCCACTTAATTATATATTTTAAATACAATATCAATGTAATTGCATTTCAAGAAGCAAGAATCATTATAAATTTAGTGTTTGTTTTATTTGTCAAAGGAGAGATTATCTTAACGTTTATTCAAGATGTTCAATTTGTTTAAAATTTGTTTATCGTTGAAAAGCCGAATTCGGCGGAAATACTAGTGTATTTCATGTTTACATAGGTTATCAGTTATGTGTGTTTCTTTTGGGGGATAGCATGAAGGTTGTTTTTTGTTGTATGTGATTCATATTAATTAAATTTAATGGATTTCAATTTGTCNAGCGGTTATTATATTAAGAAAAATTAATAATAATGAATTCAACAATTTGTGTATAGAATATACAAGTAGAGATTTCGTGGAATTACATCGCAGCACCCACATTTTAAAGAAATAATTGATCACCACACTAAACCTACCAAATAAATTTTCCTCTTTCATACACACACACTATATATATATATATATATATATATATATATATATATATATATATATATATATATATAATGTGTGTGTGTGTAAACCATGTATATTATGCCTGTAAATAAATAAATATGGCATGGGATATGGAGGGTTGCTGACCATCCCACCCAACCCCATTGTACCCACGTCGAGTGAGTGTGCAGAAGTTTGATTGTTTCCTTCAAACAGAGGTTTTTTTCATGTTCCGAAAAGTTGTTAACTTTGACAGGAAATATTGTCCTGAAAACACTCAATAAAAGAAAACGGCCAAAGCTACCCCTTTCCGTCTAAAGCGAAAGGCTTCGAACGTGTGTGTCGCCAGAAGTCCTCCGAGTCCCACTTATTGCGAAACAAACTTTTGAAAATATGGACAGAAATATCGGGGGAAGGAATTGTATGAGAAAACAACACTTCTGTTTCCTTACCGTGAATTTGAGAGTGAGAACACGAGAGACTGAGGAAATTAAGTCTATTTTTGTTTCTTCGTCATTCTGCGCAGGTATATTTCCCGCACTGCTGAGACCTTTCTTAATTATTCGTCGGTTGTTTAGTATTAAATATAGAATTAAAGTGAAAGACGTCTCCCGATATTCTTTCAGTGATAGAGGCCCAGTGTCCCATTTTCTGAAGTTATCTACGCGTACCACATTTCCTTGCCTCGAATCTCGATGCCTGTGAACAAGGTGGAGTGTAAACACTGTGTAGACGAGTGGTGCTATTCCCCTGAGGATCTTCCATCCGATTTTCCATATCGGTTAGTAATTACGTCAGAACAAAAAAAGAAACTTGCGCAATGGTCCACTAAAAGTTGGAGCTTCATTAAAACATCCATCCGTAGCCTCGTTTTGGGATTGGAAGTACTTTAACAATAACACATCACCTTCTGCAGGGTCTCGTGGTCGAAATACTAAATGCAGCGGGAGCGCGACGCGAAAGAGTGTTACCGGCCACGCGAGAGCTGTCGGCCGTTCAGCAGACTATCGTCAGTCTCTTCCCACCCCCGGTGTGCCATTCCTCCACCCACATTTCATCCCCGAAAGTCGGCGCCTGGCGGGGAGGCCAACTGGTCGGCTGATCGGAGAGTGGGGTAGCGGGAGGTGCACAACTTTCGCGTGGAATCTTCGACGGCTCTTTATCAGAAAGAAAGGGCGCCGGAATTTATTTCTGCAGTGCTCCTATCGAGAGTTGGGCACCTATCTACTCGGAGCTCACAATAACTTCTGCGGGGATTTGGGCAATCCCCAACCTCCAGTCTCCCAGACTCCGCGTCACCACCCACACCTCCACCGCGCTCGAAAGGAGCAAATGGGAAATTACACTTTCCAATTATAGTTTGTCGCTTGAAATAAATCAAGGAACGATGTATTCGAGACCCTTGTCCTGCGGATGTACAAAAATAATAGTACCACAAGTCGATTTTCTGTTTCAACTTTTTGAAGGAAAAGTTGAGAGTTTTTGTGGTTTATGAAATTTCCTGGAGAAACAGAAACATTCTTAGTTTTGTTACTATGTTTCAAAATTTCTAGGAAGAAGTAATAAAAATGTTCACTACAGTGCCACCGTCTTGACGATTTCATCAGAATGAATTTTAAATTTTTTTAAAAGAACTGGACCTAACTTATGTTGTTCTCTACATTGTTCTTCTTTAATGCAAAAATCCACAGTTGCGTACTCATTAAGTATTTAAGTTATTAGCTTTCAAACAGACATAAACTATATATTATTGGTATGGTTTAGCACATTCCAATTACTTCCTATTTCACGTTTGTGAGGCGTAGTGAGGAAATGATCAATGAAATGCACAATGCCAACTGAATAAAACAATGAAAAAATCGCACCAGGTTTCTCATGGAATGGAAAGTGAATGGAGATTTCTCTCTCTCTCTGTCTATCTCTGTTTATAAATAAAAAATCTTAAAGATAATGAAAAAGAGAAAACAAAACATAAGCCATTCACATTTTTGTAAAAATGGTTTCGCCTTCGTCAGTCACGTAGATCTGACGATGTAGATCTATGTGACTGACGAGGGCGAAAGCCGAAATCGTTTCTATGTGACGAGTGACTTTTATGTTGTGTTTTAAATGTGTTCATTATCTTTATAACTTTTTAATTTATGGAAGACAGTAATGTCGCTTTATTTTCAAGATTTATATAATATCTATACATATTTTAGCCGACCCGGTTTCACGTGCACGTTTTTGTGGATATGATGCGGTTTAACCTTCATTAAAATTTAATGTTGGTTCGAATTGTACATTCGCATTCAGAAATTGAGTTTTAATCTTACCTAGATCTCGGTATTTAGTGAAAATTAGATAAAACACGTCACACTCCTTCCTTCCTTTAAAATTGGAATTTCAAAAAATGCTTTCGTAGTGAGTTTCTACGATGCATGTGTAACATTCACTTTAAATTTCAAGTACCTTTATTTAATACCTCTCTTAATAATGTGCTTTGATGAATACGTCAAACGTTCAGGAAATCAAACCACAAATTGTTCCTCTTTTTCAATAGTTTAAATTTGAAATATCAAAAATTAGAGAAAACAGTTTTAGATTATTGATTTAACAAACCTTGCATACAAAAACAAATTATATTTTAATTAGCTATTAAAATACGGGGAATGTCGTATACCATGTCGTTGTTGCTAACGACAAACCCCCGAAAACATCTACTTCATTGCACCCAAAAAATTCTAATATCGAAAAACCAAAACCCCAGTTTCTAGATACACAAATTAACGACACACAATAACTCAATTAGTTCGTGAAATATAGTGAAAATAGCCAATAAAACGAAAAATTACATTTCACGGTAAATAATCCCTTAAAATATCAAAATTTCGAACGATCCTTTTTTATAGAGCCTCTATTATACAAATGCAACATCCTATGAAAATTTCAATGTCTTTCAATATAATTAGAATTGAAATTGGAAGATGTAAACTGCAGCTGACAAAGTGAGGTTACTCAGAAGATCCGTACTGTGAATGGGGTGAAATACAGAGAACCATCCCCTATCCTGCAGTATCTATGGTTTCCGGGACGGTTCTGTATGGGCGGTTCTGTAAACGGACTAATGCAGCCAAATATTGACTTACAAATAGTCAATTTTGTATCTAATTCTTATTTGTTTCTTTTTAATGTTTGACCTACACGTATGCTGTTTTTACATACCTCTTATCTATTTGAATGTCTGATAAATATAACGCAAAATAAGTAAATAAATAAGCAGACAGAAAATCATAGATGAGTCAGTCATTGATCACAACGCAATTCCATAACTTTTCACCCAATAAAAATTAAAATATAAAAAATTCCAGAAATTTGTTTGTGAGTATTTAATTGAACAACATTTATATATAAAGATAGAGTTGCTAGCCACATTAGTTATCGTACATGGAGAAAATAACATATCATGCCGTTAGCGTGAAAGATAACTGAAATCATTTTCACCCTTTTACATGTATTAAAAAATGAAATATCGAGAAACCCGAAGTTTAGAGGTCCCCTGTTCCCCACTCGGCCGGCCTGTCGTTCCCCCCGCCAGGTTCACTACGTGACTGATGGAGGCGAAAGCCGATACTGTTTTCCAATATATGAGTGACGTTTATGTATTTCATGATCCCTACAATATTTTTAATGTATAGAAGACGGTAGTGCCGCTTTATTTTCAAGATTTCTGTAGAATATATGGCCAATGTCAGTACTTTCCACAAAAAATTGTCGAAGCCAAGTCACCGATTTGGCTGTAACTTTGAAGAGTCAAAATACATAGCAAAATATGACGTTTTTTTAGTTATAGCCCAGTAGACTTCCAGGAATAACACGTATGAATTTTTGAAATTAAAAAAAAATCGCGATTTTAAAAAGGTCATATCTTAGTGCCATTTGCTTTGTTTGGCTTCCGTGACCACTAATTTGTTAAATCTTTGTGTTTAGTTTTGAATGATCTTCCAACGATCGGTTCAATATACAAGCATTGGCTTGAACAATTAATATTGCAAAAGATAATTAAAATTACTACAATTGACAAAAATTACCATTTTCAACTAATTGTCAAATGATCTGAGGATGTTTTGCGCAAATTATCTGCGGATTACCTCAAAATTTGAGTAATTTAATCTAGTTTGCAAATTTAAGAACACTTGTCCGTTGGTTATTTTTTGGCTTCTCTACAGCTGTTGCAAGTTGACCACTCTTAAAAATTATGCATAACTCATTTTTCCCTAATATGCAAATTCCAAATAAAAATGTATAACTTTTTTATCTCATAAAAAATTGGCTCAAACTCAACGAGAATTTAGAGTATTGTGTGCAAAACATGTAGTCCAAGTAGCGTACTCGGTCCTAAGTTCTTAATACACTTTAGCTCTCAGAAAACATGAAATTGTGGATTTTATCTCCATTTAGGGGCGCATTAAGCTCACCCAAGAAAACTCTATTTACTGAGCACTTTCCTAGCTCTTAAAGAGAACATGAATACATCTTCCGGCTCTCAAACCCAACCTCACATTTCTAACGATATTTTTTCGAAAATTTCGGTATTAAGGAACTCGATAAATTCGATATTGCCAACGACGATATTAGTGAATCAAGGCGTAAAAAATCCATTTCGGATACAATATTTGCTTACGCTACCTGAACGGTTAGAGATGGGAGACAATATTGGCAATATTGTTGGCAATATTGTTCTCCAGAAAGAGTTCTACAAAAACGTCCGGAGGGAATGTGTCTATCTACAAAGGTCAACCTAAATTATTGAAGAAAGGTATTAAAAAATGATGTGTTGAAATACTTAAGAGAGTAATTTAAGTTCGAGAAAAATGAAACCTAATCAAATTAAATGACATCTTTGTTTTGTGGATTCAACAAAGATAAAACTACATTTAATTAAAATTCTGCACGAATAGTTAAGATTTCACAATCCTGTTAGAGAACTTACGTCTCAGCTATCGCCACCACCGTTGTGCCTTGCCTAAAGAGCGGTCAGGCAGAAACATTCGACCGGCGCGTGGTGGAGACGCAAAAATTTAATTTAAAAAAATATTACACATCAGTATAGCTTGTTAACAATATTCTGCTTTAAAAATTAGTATAGTGATATCCAAATGAGTATCTAAATGATTTTTTAATATGTATTTTCACGTTAAGAGCGCTTTCTACATACGATACACATTACGAAAACACGACACTAATGGAATTAAGTAGAAACAGAATGTTATTTTCAAACCTCAGAACTCGAACGACGTTTCTTATAGATTTGAAGACTTGAGGCACTGAATTATCAAAATTCGCCTGCGACAAACTCTGCGAAGCTTTCAATCAAAATTATTTTAGAATATTTGTAACTTGTCTTGCTGATTAAGAAAATTCAATTTTTCGGATTTTCCACGAAATGTACTTACAATCGATCAATAAAATCACGTGAGTGATATTTTTTCAAAAAACTATGTTCACAGTAACCCAGGAACAACATCGTAGATGTAGAAGAATTTGATTCCCTCCGGGGTACTATTTTAAAAGCCCAGTCAATAAAGGTTTTGAACGGGAAAAAATTTGCGTAATGCTGAATTTTTCCCCACTGATAGACCATTTCCCAAGAATCATTTTCACAAAAGTCTTTAAGAATCCCCCTGGAGCATAAGCCCCCATCCCTCCTAAAAATTGTAATATGTGAACATTTACATAAAATTTATTATCTGTTACTAAAGATCAGATCGAGTTCAAATATTTCTTGTATTATATATTATTATATAGGCTGCAATATCATTTATCTTCATAATATAACAGTTTTCCATCAAATATAGAAATTATTTGAAAAATTGATTTTTTACACTGACATTTTTGGTTTTGTGAAATATACTTTATATGTAAAATTATATGAAAAAACTTTTCGTGTAAAAGTTACAACTCAAAGTTTTCTGAATAATGTAACGAAACGAATGGTGTAGTGGCTGATACAGGATAGTGTAATGGATAATACAGGATGGTGTATTGGAGAATACTCATCTTATTTCATTTGCTCCGGCAATCTCGTTCTCCCACTACTAAGTCCTAATTTTATAGACTGGGATCGACCTATTTATAAAAGTGAGAACACACACTATGGTTCCTTGTTAAAGGAAAACGCCAATTACAATACAATTGGTTTAATTATTTATTTACACAAATATACATGCTTAATTACCTAATACTTCATTCACCCCCCCTCCAAATCACAACACCCCACATAATACATTGGAATTTCTCTCTCTTTGTGAATTAACTCCTGGTAGCTAATCGTTCCAGTCAATATCATTTACTTTACATTAATTTGAGAGCGTCAATAGCAAATGTTCATTTTCTTCGCCCTTCTTAATTAAGTGAAAACATGTGATTATTAAAATTCTGAGCTAGGACAGTAAAGTTTATGTCCGTTGCACAATTCTTCTCGCAGCCACACGACAAGTAAACACTGGACGCAGCCAAATCGTCATTACCTTGATGATGATGCGCCGTCGTTCAAAAGGTTGTGGTAGTAAGTCGGTACGCCTCCCATAGAACCAAGTCATTCATGAAGACGTTCCTTCATCACGCTGCCGATTGATTTTGGAGACCGTTTACCGCCTTTGTAGTCGCTCGGGCTCCATTTCCTCGCTCCAACCAAGAAACCAGTGACGCCTTAATTGTTCAGCGTAGTAAAAGTTCATTTGCGTCCTACTTCAGCGAAAGAATCGAATCTTCACGACCGAACTACTTCATAAAAAAATTCGTACTAACGTGTACTCGTACTAAGTAATAAACTCTGCTCGCGAAGTTTAATTAGCTTAATTAATTAGCTGATCAACTGTTGACAGTTGATTCCGACTCGTACTCGGAATGAAAATTCCAAAGTTGAAGTTTAAAGAACATAATGAAATGTCCGTGAAGTTACAGTAGTGGTCAACATACCACTTGTAGAAAATCTCGAGTAATGATATCGGATGATAGACTTGTCGAAAAAATAATAGACTGATGAAATTTTCGAAATAATAATAGAATGCATCTTGGAGCGTCTCTGCTCGTCCGTATGTAGACAGGTACCCACTCTATCCCCAGAAACTTGCCGTCGTGCTCCTCCTCCAAAAATCATGTGATTTTTCTTGCCCAATCGAGCTTAATTTCTACTCCACGTAGAGTCGCAATAATTGGTGGTTTTCGTCGTGACGTGTGTTGCTTCCGAGCCAATTATTAGGCGAGCTTTTGGAAATTTTTCCAACTTTCAAGATTTCGTCTTTTCCCAAACATCCCTTCAGTGGCCTTAGCCAGACACCACTCCTCATTTATTAACGACGTGACATTTAACTTCGACGGCTTTCAAACTTTGGGTTGTCAAACCCATCTTTTAAACACTTTTTTATTACCCGTTCTACGACGCTTTCTACACAGTCGCCTTGCCTACCGTTTTTCGTCACTCATTCTTACTCACATTTCTGAGGGCTTGCGGCCTCGCTCGTCCAATTTAATTGTTCCCTTTGCTTGTGACCTTCGTCGTTCATCGGCTCACAAAAGACCTCTTTCCCCATTCTAGTAACTTTCCGCGTCTTCTCGCTATAACTGCGCACACGTATCCAAATCTGTCACCGAAACTGACCTTCTTTCTTCCCCAAAATATCGAAAAATTTTCCTTCCCCTTTTTGGTTTAACTGTTAACGATGCCACTTGTTATTTGTTTATCATTTCCTTCTTCCCTTCTACTTCTTGCAAAAATAATGCGTAGGACGCTGGCACACTTCTCTTGGCATATTTATAGCCTCTCCTCCGAACAAGGGAAGGCCCTGACCCTCGCGGTAGTGTAGCGTCTCTCCCCCTTCCCCATCGTCCTTCGTTATGGGTTGCGGTAGGACTCCGATCGCTCTCGAAACTTTTATACTTTTCAAACCATTAAAATAAATTTAATTAAAAGTGAGGAATTAATCATTCCTTACAATATATTGATACAAATCTTTATGTATTTATGTGAGATACTAACGCTGGGGAGAGGGTTGTAAGCAAGATGATGTATCATGCGTCATGGCCGTCTAGTCACCACGTAAGCAGTCATAGTGGGTTCAGCAACTGAAAATATGTGGCATATTTTGATTCACGTTTTTATTTTAGTTCAATTAGTCATTGGACCAATTTCAGTAATTTGACCAGCAGGAAACTCGAAATTTTTGAACACACCCTTCGGGGTGGTTTTCCAAAATTATCCTAACAATACTTCTCAAGCTACAGGCGAGATCTTATAGTCGTTTCCGCTTGATTTTCGTACTCCAAGAACGAATCAGAAGTCAGAATTACAAAACAATGACACTGGATCACGAGACAAAATGTCATATGCCTGAAGAGTGATCAGGGATTGGTCGATTAACGCCGAAAGTCAAAGATCAACAAACAATGGGAATAGGTCAGGTGAAACATACTCGTGGTTATTATTGGTTAATAAAAATACGACGTGATTCGTAGGCGGAGTTTAGCTGCCCTCCCAAAGTACAAGGGATGGGGGTGAGGCAATTTAGAGACAGATTATCATTCGAGATGATTACTACTACTGGTGAGGCCACTGATGAGACTACAACTACTTCTACTAGATTCAGATTATTATTCAGCGTTGGAGCAGTGGCATTTTTTGGTTGAGAGTTCGCGGATGCCATGGATAGTCATGACTGAAGTTCGAGCGACATTTATTGAAATTTGTCAGATTCGATGATCGATTTCTTCAAGTCTCGATGGTCGGGAGTCGTGATTAAAACTATTCGATGAGCAACATTTAAATTCGCCACTGAACGTGATCGATGAAAATCGCATCGTGGTCGATCGAGTGTTCGAGCTTCAAGAACAGTAATCGTACGCGGGAATGCACAACTATACGCGGTCGACAGCTCCGGTGGCAGATGGAAGTCGCTGATTGGATGGCAACAAAGATGACACCTGGTTGAGTTCACAGCGCCAATGATTTTGTGCATAATACGACTTTCGGAACAGGAGTAGAGAAAACGGTGCGCAACAGGAACTAAGCTTTTTAATTCGAGAACGTTTTGAAACTGGGTGAAAGGATATAGATATGAATCAGACAGGAACACCAGCATTAAGGAAGAAGGCGGACAGGGGCCGTAGCCCTCCTGAGCCAATTACTCAGCATTCTGTCTCGCATTCGGTCATTTTAATAAAATATATGTGATTGCCCCCCACCCCC
>NNCF01126704.1:468588-501955 GCA_002313205.1 Laupala kohalensis | reverse complement strand
CGGGCGAACGCACAGGCAGTGCGCCATGGGGCGCAATCCGAATGCATGTGTTGGCGAAATGCTCCGTAAAGTTCGGCTCATTATAATTTTTCATTTGTAAATATTTGTTTGTCTTGTATTAAATGTTTTGAAGCATCAGTCAGGTGCTCATAATGATTTCTTTTATAAATCTTTGTTTCAGTTGGCACGATGTATTCTTGAGTGGTAATTAAATACTGTAGTAATGTTTCTGTTGTTTGTACATGAATGGTATGCTTTGTGAGCATGATAGCAGCTGTTATCAATTATAATAATAAATAATGTGTTAGCTGATGATGTTTCCATGTCATTATAAGGGTAAGTGAAAGATGATCTTGGCTCATTTCATATCCTATTCGATCCGGTCTTTTCACAATGGTGGGAGTTACACCTACCTATCCAAGGGAGTAGCCAAGCGAATAGTCCCATAGAATTGATATTAGGTCTAACCTTTGAAGGAAATAAATTAGTAATCAATATTTTTGATATAGAGCAGAATCTAGAACCCCTGGCAGAACGCGTATTGTAAAAGTCATCAGCTTCAATGTGACACACAACGCAGTCGCATGCAAGATTGGGTCACCGTCCTGCAAAAGCGCTCTGGACTTTGTCATCTCCAACTAAAAATCTACTACCCTCCTATGATGGAGCCGATCGATTATAATCGATCAACTATTTGACTATCCGAATGTTTTTTCTTCCCCTCTGTTCATACTACACTATTATAATGTTACTTACATATTCTTTTTAATGTTTTTAGATCATGCGATTGTCAATGATGCCATCATGCCACAGACTATCTCGATGGGATTATATATAAATATAATCCCGTGGCGTAGTGCCTAACGCACTCGTCTTCTACCTCTGGGGTATGAAGATGGTAAAATTGACGCTCGCTTGTTTCGTAAAAGTAAGGAAACTCACTTAGGAAATTTTGGGGACAAAGGATCCGAGTTTTCAAGCGTAAACAAGTCGATAATAAGGGGGAAGGGGGCGACCACACAAGTGCGCGCGCACGGACGTTAATTTGGGAGGTTGCCGTCGTCTGGTAGACGTGAGAGTCTGAAGTACTATGTTGCGGGAGGAAAATGGGTTCTGTCTGAGAGTGAGCGAAAGACGACACAAGTGTGTTGATATTCGACTTGACGTTCTGTCAAAAATATAACAGACCAACCTGCTCGCGTTTAGCAATTATACCAATATCAGCCATTGGTGGGTAGAAATAACTGACGTCACAGAGATTTTTACCAATGAAAGTGAAAATTGTCTGTAATTGGTTAATAAAAAGGACTGACGTCATTTTTGGGAGGAGTCTAGTTGCGTAGCTCGGTTGGTAAGGTGTGGAGCATGTTACTTAAGAGAGGAGCAGGATTATTGGAAAGGATTTAAAATTTTTTTTAGAGAGGATTTTGATATGATTCTGGAGAGGATATTTTGGAGTGGATTAGTAGACAATGATTAACATAACGTTACATTGTTATTACGAGTTTTCTGACGAGCGTTAGCTTCGGAGTTGAGACTCAGTTTAACTTTAAGAAGTTGCGGTACGAGGTCAGTGAAGCATTGGCTTATTTGAGAACATTGTCGTGACTATGTGTTGTAATTAACGTTGATAACTAATCACTCAACTCAGTAATTAATGAATGATGAACATTATGAGTCTACTTTGAGTGGCGGATACTACCATTTTGAGAGCGAGTGAGATACTTGCGTATTCATCAAGCTTCGTTGGAGATGGTTCCGACCAACTTCGAATAAAATACACGGGATACGAATCGTCGGTGTCGCAGCGGCTAATTGAGGAGACTCACGGCGCAGACGGTGCCAGAGCAGCGAGACAAAGAGCAGGGGGAGCCTACTCTTTCTGGAGATCCATGACATCCCATGGCGTTTTGTTCTGAATTCCTTATAGCTTATAAGGTAATTCGTAAATGCACCAAATACTCATGGTACCAGGCTGCGCTATTGTGTGCGTCTGAAGTGTTAATCAAGTGATAAACATTACGCCAAAGACTCTTGTGGTAATTGTGATTGTAATGATGGAAATGTATAATATGAGGAAGAACTCAGAGAATGTACGGTAAAAATACTTGTTAAATGAGCTATGCTGGTGGATCACAAACTCTCGTACGTTCTCTAACAGACTCATTCTGTTAAAATGATAAAGCCAGTGGTTATGAAACATGTTAAATTTAGTAGATATTAGTTGCATGCTATTTTGGAGGGGAGTGTTTAAGTGGGGAATAGTGAAATGTGGTATAATATCTTGTAATCTAAATGATGACGATTAAACTAATATTTATAAAAGCTTTGTATCCTTTACGAAGGATTGGTGTGTGTTTCACGGAGATTTTTCGACAAAACCCACCCTTTCCTTATTAATTTTAAGCGAGAGGACATAGATTTCAACCCTAAGAATACCTGCCGATTGGTCTAGGTAAGTGCTTTTTATTAATTAATGGCTTGCAGTGTTTACCGCCATTATTATTACAATTGTCGCTCCAACGTGGGACCTAGCAACCCAACCATTTTTACCAATTATTTTCATTACAGTATATAATAGAAATATTAGAAGAAGAATAGAAAATAACAACAGTAGAAGTGGATGCAATAACCTCAGTTAAATTTCTTCTTAGGACAGATGGTACCGATCCTAGCGCACAAATAATGGAAGGAACAAAGTGTTTACGTGCCACATCCGGCTGACTTCAGTCGATAGGCCTTAGTACTTTCTTTTCTCTCACGATTTTTGGTTGACATTGCTAATTTTTGTTACCGACGCGTCAATTAGAAGACATCTTCTTTATCCTACGGCGTGTATCTGTTGGTCATACAAGTACAATTGCATCGGGCTGTAGTAGCGGGTTTAGGTGTGTTGTTGTACCACTCACTACTCATATTTGGAATTTTCAAGGTTTTGCATGTGTGCCAATAAAGATGAGAACAAACATTGCTGTATCTTAAGATATTTAATCGTTTCATAGTGCACTCTTAATAGACGACAACTATCATCTTGGGTTGCTTTCAAGATAACCTTTTCATAATGTTGGGCTCGTAACACTTGATCTTATGCTGCTGTAATAAGTGCTTCTATTTTAATTTTCCCTCTTCTTAACCTCATATGTGAGAGTTTTTTATTAATGTAACAGCTATATTCCATACGTTGTAAAAACTGGTCGTAAAGACGTTTAATTTTACATGCTTGTTACAATCTTTCTTGGCTTTTTCTCTTAGTGTGAAGTACCAATGTTGTACTTGTCTCTCTTAAAGCCACATTATATTCTGCTTTTTTAACAATTTTTCAGTGAAACTCACACCACCACGGTTCCCATTTCTTGCTCCCTAAATTCTGTTTCATTAATGGATCATCTGTGTTGGGAAATAAATCGTCCAATTCCGATGATAGTATTCTGATAGGCCGCCTCAAGGTGTTTGAGATCCCGATCCTCCTCTTTGTGAAAAACATACATCCTATAAATATCAGCTCTGGGATGGAGATCATCATCCATCATTTGTAATTTTATTGTTTTACAGTTCGTGGATAAAATATCTTGCTGAGTCCAGTCTACCAATGCGAAACTAGTATATTCTGCAACTGGGACTGCCAAGGAACATATTGTCACTATTTTGTTCATTGAACTAAGTTAAGTCTCAATCTCTTATAGAATTCTTTATAGAATAGTTCTCACTCTCTTATATAATTCTTTCAGGACTTCCTTCTTCAGTATTCCTGTAGCAACAGTGTTACTCTCCTCCACGCCCAGGTATTTAGATGTCTCTCCTGGTTCAAGTTTTTTTATTACTTCCTCCCTATTCATAGTGATATTATCAGACTGTACTAACGTGCCTCTGCTAATATTTACTTAAGAACATTCGTCTAGTCCAAACTCCATGTATATGTCATCACTATATTCCTTCACAACCGTTAGCATCTCACAGAGCACTTTTCCACTCTCTGCAAACAACTTTAAATCATCCACATAAAAAGGAGTGTAATTAATTTCTCATTATCATGGAGCTTGTAGCGGAATGTGGGTCTATTTAATTGTCTGGACAGTAGTAAAGTGGTATTAGACATATACAAAACCAAAGAGGAGAGAGGGAATCGCCCTGGAATATTCCGTTACTTATTTGCATTGTTCTTGTTTTCAGCTGAAAGTATGGCAATGAGGTTTTATTCAAAACGTTTAATATATTTAATATTTATGTAATAATATCACACGTTTAAAGACATTTTATTTTTATTTTTACTCCTTTCCATTGGAAATTCACATCACCTGAATAGGTTGCTCAGTCTTGTTCAACAATGTTCGTGAATATCAGATTAGGGGCAAAGTATGGGAAAAAAGGATAATTAAAATTGCCCAGTGTCCATTATAGTTGAATTTTAGTAGTTTCATAATTTAAGATTTTCCGTAAAGTAAGGGATGTTTTCATTAATTCATTTATTATTGATTTTGTTAAATATTAAATATTTTGTATTTAAAGAAATCATTATGTAAACATCTGGTGACCGGGTGTTGCAGACACGCCTAACGTTTCTTTCGCGGTTATGCCATTCAAAATCCTCCCACATGCAACTGCACCCTTTCTTTTACGACCCTTGGGTCTTGTTGCCAGTGTGCGCAACGTCGCACCAGTTAGTTCTAAGATAGAAACCGACCAAAATACTGCGTCGCTCATTTTATTTTATACTTATGTTATGTTCTAAGATTCATCAATTAAAA
Source organism: Laupala kohalensis (assembly GCA_002313205.1). Lineage (NCBI taxonomy): Eukaryota > Metazoa > Arthropoda > Insecta > Orthoptera > Trigonidiidae > Laupala > Laupala kohalensis. The sequence goes on along the minus strand of NNCF01126704.1, from coordinate 497,210 downwards.
AATATACTCTGAACTGGTTTATTTATTTCTTTTTAATAAATAAACATATTAATTATATGCCATACTCAGACTCAGTCTATACCAGGATGGAATGATAAGTGAATGTTGTGGTGGAATGATCATTAATTCATAGATGGAATTCATATACTTTTGTTACCGGCAATGTGCGAATTCAGACATTGTTCACATTACCAAAGAATTATTCTCAAAGACTGAAGCCATTAGGCAATATATAAATAGTTATATCACTTCTCTTTTTGCCTAGGTATTGTGCACATTACTTAGGTATTGCAAACATTGCCTCAAATATCGGAAACTTGATTATTCCCTTAATTTGTCTGTATTTATTGAAGTATTTTCACTGATAAATTAATATTTCCTCTAAATATGACCTCAGTGAAGGCAATATCAAATATTACAAAATATGAGAAACGGTAATTTGAAAGTTTTCTGACTTTAATCATTGAACTGCCAATGGAAGATTTNGCAGATTGTCCTTGTCAACATAAGACACCGAGAGACTTCACCCTCTCGCGAGCGGGTAAGGTGTTACTGTGCAACGACTTGTGGAGCAGCAGGTGGTGACGGGAGTCGAGTTCCCCCACCTAACGCGATGTGCGAGAGAGACAGAGAAATCTCTCATCGTTTTACCCTCCAGACAACTGGCGCATAAGGCTGTTGGGTCTCTCTCTATATTAAATGTAATGAAACTAATTAATCAGATATAATCTGAGGGTTCAGGTAAGTCGAGCACCAGTACACGAGAAACTACGTACAATCAAACACAAAAAACATGGTATAACTGATTAAATTAATTACGCTCAGACTACTCTTCAGGGAATATATTAATTTATCATTGGGTTCATCCTTTTTTATCAAGTGTTTCGACTAACATACGGGGTTCCTTAATGTCAGGAAAATGCTTCATCGAAAAAAACCTGACTTAAAGACTTACAATCTGCATACATTATGCATCTAAAGTTATGGAAAAAGACAGGCAGGTACTAAAATCGAACAACCGGATGAAAACCATGTGGAATATTGTTAAAAACTACACCTCAACTTCTGAAAATCGCGAAGAAAATATTTCTCTACAAAACGATGGTAAAATCGTATCAAATCCTCAGGACATATATCTAAATATATCTAAATCAATGTCCTCCAATTATATCCACCCACGTACTCAATTCTATGTTCACTTCCGAAACTAACGCCAGTGAAGTCATGACAATTATCAGCTCATTAAAAAACAAATTTTCAACAGGCTTAGATGATATATCCGAGTTTATTGTTAAATTTTCGTCCCACGCTATATTAAATTCACTCATAATTTTTTAAAATAGTTCTTTATCGGAATGGGTGTTTCCTAATATATTTAAGAGAGCTAAAGTTAAACCCTTACACAAGAAAGGAAACAAACTTAATATTGGGAATTACCGACAAATATTTCTACTACCCACTTTCTCAAAAATCCTAGAAACATTGTTCTATAAGCGTCCTCTAGATTTTTTATCAAAAAATAACATTCTCTCTGACGTTTTAGGAAATCCTTTTCCACTACAAGCGCCATATTTTCTTTCTCTAACGATGTTACCACATCTCTTGTTCGTGGAGAAAATCCTCAGGGTATTTTTCTTGACTTATCCTAAGCATTCGATGTCATCGATCACGAAATTCTCCTTTCCAAATTGCATTCTTTAGGAATTCTTGGGGCTTCTTATTTAAAAGATAGATATCAACAGGTAGAAATATCTTATACAAAAAATAAAATACTTGAGCGTTGTCTTTCAGAAACAAAGCCACTTACTTGCGGAGTACCCCAAGGTCCAATTCTCGGTCCTATACTATTTTTATTGTATGTGAACGACATGTCATCATTTACATCAGGTTACATAATGGTTCTTTTTGTTGATGACACTAATTTACTATGTAAACACGCCAACGCTCAAAATGTTTTGTCTAACCTTTTGACTTGGTTCCATGCAAATCGTCTCAAAGTAAACACCGACACAACAGTGTCTATGTCATTTCACAAAAGTATCACAAATTCTTTACTCTAGGTTTCTCTTTCATTAAACGGAGAACAATTAAAAACTGTTACGAATACAAAATTCTTAGTTCTCCATATTCAGACAACCTCAAATGGAATTGTCACTTTGACAATCTTAATTCCTAATTAAGCAAATTGTGTTACGCATTGCGAATCTTAGTTAACGCAGTTAGTCCACGTATTTCCCGTTGCGTTTATTTTGCAAACGTTTACTCCCATTTACGTTACGGCATTACCTTCTGGGGCAATTCCGGTCAGATTATTCAAACATTTAGAATTCAGAAGAGGATAGTTCGGTTAATTTGTAAATCTCATCCCCGAAACTCTTGTAAACCTTTATTCAAGGAATTAAATATCTTAACACTTCCCTGCATTTATATTTATGAAACGGTCGTGTTTGTTAAGACGGAATTACTGAAGTACCACCCTTCCTTTATACGAAACAGTCTCGTTCACGAACACAATACTCGCAATAGTAATAATATTCATCGCCCTCGAGTGTCAACCATTCTTTGCCAAAGAGGGCCATATTATTCGGGAATCGTTCTATATAATTCTTATACAGGTTCTCTAGGCTTTGTCTAGGGGCATGTTTATTGTAATAATAAATCATGAATTTAGTGTTATTTCAATTCTTAAACTCTATTGCCAGAATAATCTATAATTTCCATTAATTTGTACATGTAAATGTTTACGTTAAATTACAAAGATATTGATATTCTTTAGTATTATAACTCGCAATTAACTTTTTGTCTTAACGAAGAATTTTTGCTCAAATTTTTGAATCCGTCTCTGCCTTAAGACCCTTGATCGGAATTGATGGGATGGTCCCTTGCTTGCTTCCGGCGAGTAAATTAGTTTATTGTCCTCCACGTGGTCATACGCAGTTTGTACTGTTTTTTGACAATAAATTTATTATCATGCCAAGCATTCACACAAAGTAAAACCCCCAAATTTCACTCGTGTTACAGACAATTGGTTCAGTCCTTCTCTTTAAAAAAAAATAATATTTACTATTAATTTAATAAAGGTAGATAATTTAATTACTTTGGTCTAAAACGTTTTAATTGTCGGTCATCATTATGAAGGCCGTGGTAAATTTATATAATTTAACAAATGTCCTGAGCGTAAGCCGTTGAATTATTTTCCTTTGTAGCACTTCTGTTTGTCGTCGCCTTCGTGAAGTGGTGGTCAAATCATTCTAAAGGCACCTGGGCGGGGAGATCCTGGTTCTAGTCCAGCTGGTTGGAGAGCGCCCCCTGTTCCGCAGCAATAGTAGTCCTCGCCGACGGTCTGCATCAGCGGGTGATAGCCTGCTCCAGTCATCGTTCCCCCGCGATTCAGAAGTCCGTTCACCGATCGGTTACGCGCTGTGCGACTATGGTAGCAGGCACTTGTCACCATAACGAGCGAAGTGTCAAATTTTCTCAAAACCTGATCTTAGGTTGACTTTTCAGAGTTCTTGAAATAAAATCTTGGAATCTCCAACAATTACATTGAAGTTGCGAATTTCAAAAGTTAATAAGGCAAAGCTTAGGAAGCTTCGAATATTCAGAAATTCCGACGACGCTGCTGAATTTCTCTGCGTAAGTCTCGAAATAACAAAAACTTGTGGTGCTCGAAAAATCTAATAGCTCAAAAAAATCTCATAATAATCTGCACGCAAGATCAATCTCCGAATCCTTTCTAAAAAAATCTCCATCTAGTGCCTCCTCGGTTCTCGATTTTGTATCTTCTGTTTTCACTTCGTACCCCCGAAGTTCTCTCACGTGACGTAATTTCAAAAACCATGTGACTGTCTCTAACCAGTCACCATGATTTCTCTCTTCCTTCGTCAATGTTATGACTGGCTAAACTATCCACTACCAGTTCCTGTTTTCAGCGAATTCGCGTGCTTCTTTTTCGCAAAATTTCCCCACTTCAACATTTACCTCTGACTCCAGCGACTTCTTCCTAATTTTGAATGTAACGTCTTCTTCTACAACATAATATCAAACTCTCGAAAGTTCCAGAACCTTTTGACAGTTGATCATTTTCTTCAAAGCGTCTCTTTATTCCCCATCTGCGACACCGGCAACCCCTGGTCGGTGCTTTGTGTCACTGCCGCCGTCTATAAACAGTCGTTCAGCCCCTTCTTGACAAGTCGGTCAACCTTTCCGCACCCACGCTTTGCCCGCTGTCTACAACCGCCTCTTTCTTCTCTTTAAATGCTTAAAGGGAGGCTACCTCTCTCTCCACCCCAACATGTGTTACTTTAAAATCCCAAAGCTTTGTTACTCGCCACCAAACAACAAACCATAAACCCATCGTCCCTCCCAACGGTCGTCTGCCATCGCCGCGGTTCCGTCGCCAAAGTTCGGTTACGAACTCCGCTCGCTTCTGAAATATTTTTATTGATTTTAATACCCATTTTGGTTAGATTTTGAATGAGAATTATACGATTCTTACAATATATATAGTAATAAAATGGGTTACTAATTAACTGATCGGTCAAAGATCTCTTTTTGGAGTATTTAATAATGATAAAATGGGACTGAACAATCAAGCAAAATTACCATGAATCAATATGCAGCACGTCCCGGACGTTGGGTGCCAAACTGTCCTAAAAGCGGGACAATTAATTAATAAACTTCTAGGGTAATTAGGAACTCAAAAGAGCACATGAGATTTCAGGGTATTCATCGAAATGGGTTTAGGGTCCGAATTATTTAAATAGGTGAACGCACACTCAGGGTTCCATAAGAAACACGCAATTTAAAAATAAAGCAAATAAATTGTTTATTGAACACTGGTACATAATATCTAAAACTACCATTATTTCTTTCCTTTCAATCCCCACTAAACATTCCCACAAAAGGGAACATAAAACAAAAAATCTTAACGTTAATCACAAACATACTACTACTTGTTATCAATTAAGATGCTGAATGCAAAGATTGATTAAAATACATAAAGTGATTAAGCGCTGGACAGCTCAATTCCTTAAAAGGCCCAAATGTTTTTAAAGTTCTTAAAATAGATCAAATGTTTTTAAAGTTCTGTGCTGGGCCGTAATGGTTTTATACTCGTAGCACACGTCAGTCTTCTTCGCTGCTAATTACTTTACCACAGGATGCAAGTAGCATGTATTTGTTACCTTATACCAAAGATGAAGGATTAGATTATTGAGGTGGTGCAGGTATACTCGCCCTGGTGACCTAAAGAGCTCGCTTCCTCTCGTCCGTCAGCCACTCCATGCCACCCGTCCATTTCGGAAAAACCGACTCCCAGTTCCAGGAATTACTTGCGCCAGCTGGGTGTTTCCGCCTTAGCGGGGTGACGCCGTCATCATCCGCCTACCTGATAGGTTCGCAGGACTTCGGTACGCTCCCTACACAAGGCGATCGAGATAGTAATTTATCGGCACTAATCCCGAAACGATCGAGTTCTAACTCGAGTCATAATCGAGTGAATTTCGCAAACGTGATGATTAGATTAGTTTCCGAAAACGTCTCCAATGAACATTCTCGAACCCGAGTTCAGCAAGTATAGTTCAGAATGTGGGTGAGTTGAGCCATCATTGCCAAGTCCAAAAAAATGATGCTCCAAAAACTAAACTCTCTTAAAATTCTCCGAACGAACGAATAAATATTTCAAAGTCTCGAAATATCTCACAGAGTAACACGAAGTCCTTGAATCTACCACGAAGCGCCGAAGTGAATCGGAGAAATATCTGAATGTTTCGTAGTAAATCTCTAAGTCTCAAAAATGATAAAATGATCTAAGTAAGTCTCAGTAAAATGATCACAAAATGATCGAAAAAAAATTATCCTCTCACTGCCTCTGCGTCCTCTTTTATTAATTCGCTTCCCACTTCTACTAGTGACTCCGCCTCCCGTGACTCCAACTTTTGAAAACCTCGTGACTGGGTTCCACCAATACTTGTGAATTTTGACGTCACGTTGGATCCTCTTAATTCGTCCAAAATCCAACGACTAGTGCCACTCATGACGTTGCTTTAAAAAAAATTAGTTACCCAGCTGTCGCCCGTCTTCTGACTGCGTCAACGCTTCTTTCTGAAGAGATCTCATATTCAGACATGTTTGTCTCTTTTCATTGTCTTTTTTCGCCACCCACGCTTGCGTACGCGTCACTTTGGCGGCGCACGAAGGATGGTTGTACTATTGTCAACTTTCCACTTTTATTGGGTCGTGCCCACACCCTCGCTCTTAGCCACGCGTTCATCGGTCTCTTTAAATTTGTAAAGGGCTCTGCGCCCTGCGTCCCTAGAGTGAACGTCCTTTTAACAAACGCCGACAAGGCTCCGACCAGCGACCTCTTTTTCTCAGCCCCTCAATTTTGGGGTTGAGAAAGAGAAACCCAGTTTATTCCGTTTGGAAATAACCTATTTTGTTCGGCCGTTTTTTTCTTATTTTTCCCGTGTAAAACCGACCCAGTCTGGATCTTTTTTGAATTAATAATGTATTATTAAAACTGTATGTTAACACTGCGAATCTAGCCATCACAGACTCAATATTATATTTGCTGAAATAAACATAGAGGTTTCGCTCATCTCACATAAAAATGGTTAGCTTAATATCTAAGAGACCTCTAATTAGTTGTTTTGTCAGGTAATACCACATTTAAAAGCTGTCAAGACACAGAAATGTGGCTCAATGCACTGTTTGATGATCTCTCGCATTTCTAATTAATGAATATGACTGAACAAGTTTTTAAAATTTTGTATATTCCATTTCTTCGCTGTTGAGTTCCGAAACTAATCTCATCTAATACTGTATCGAAAAATCCAAAATAAACGCTTGGAACGATCGTGCAGGTAACGGATTAATGAACACCTGAAACGGGCAGTCAACTCTTGCTTACAGGTGTGTCTTGCGCGTGCGCAGTTCTGCAAAATTGAGATTGCCGCTTAAAAGATTATTATATAAATTCAGTAAGCGGTGGGTTGCCACTGCGTGACATTGACATGCCTTGTCGCTCGTCGCATTGAGATAATTCCAAATTACACCACCAGGGTGGGCCAGTGACTGGACTAACTCGAACCTCGCGAACAGCAGACGAAATAGTTCAAAATTCTATCAATATACCGCGCGCTATTTCGATAAGAACAAAAGAACAACTTGACTTGACAAATGAAATTCGCCGTCAATCTCTGATGTCCTGTTCTCACAAGATCCAGGAAGCGCCTATTACGTATTGTATCTTGTTGCATTAGTTTTTTGGTAATCTTTCCATATTGAAACAATTTATAAAAATTCAAATTATTGAGTGGTGTGAATTTGCTTATTGAATTCAACTCGTTATTAAAAATACCGCTAAAATGTTCTCGACAATGAAACTTTATTTTTAGAGCACCAATCTGATTAATTCTTCTTCAAACAATAAGCTGTGTTTTTAATTGATTCTTCTTCTTCTCCTCACTCTTGTGATAAGGGGGACAGCATTCTTGTTTTCAGGTTATTATATTCTAGACTGCTTCTTTTGGTTAGCCTCCTCCTCGTGGTGTCCCCTGGTTCACGCTAAAGGTTTACCAAGCTAGGGTAGCATTACTTCCACTTACTTGTGCTGCACTTCTGTTATCGTTCCTATTAGGTCTCTCTTGACCTCTTATGTCTTTCGACCCCGACGCTATTAGGTTTCGAGGGCTAGGGAGTCATTCACATTACTCTTCTCTTTCCTTATATTCTTGTCTTCCCCATTTATTACTACTCTACCTCACGACACTCTTGCTTTCTTCTTAAATTTTCTTCTGTAGGCGTGAATGCAGCAAGATGGCAGCCCCATCATCACGCACCCGAAAAGCAATGTACAAAACAAATCATAGTGAAAATACCCCAGGTGGTATACCAGGCTCTAGTCTGGGCAATCCACCCTCTTCGGAGGCTGGTCTCATGGATTCTGGGGGAGACCGTCTGTTGCTTTCAAAAGACCCCTTTTAAAAAGTGGCCTAATAAGATCGTCACCAAATACAACCCCACCTTTAGAGAAATGTCCAACATTTACTTTAGAAGATGGAAAACCGGAACAGAAAGGTACCATGATGAAAAATGAACAACAGCTTTATGAAAATTGGCAGAAGTCAGTACAAGAAAATCAGGAACTTAAAAATGTAATACAGACTTTCCAGCAACAAATTAAGGAGATGGAATTGAAGATTAAAACTATGGAAGATGAAAGAAATTCTAATTAAAAGAAAAAGGAAGAAATAATGAAAACAGACTATTACACTGATGAAGAACTTCTAGCGGAAGAAACAGAATGGATACATGTTAAAAATAAAAGCAAAAAAAGCAAAATGAACTTCACTCCAAGACCAGTTAAAAAAAGTACACCAACAAACTCTAATCTACATAACCCCAAGAGAGGACCTGCTCCACCACCAATTATAGTAGATGGCATCAAAAATTACAATAGTTTCTACAAACAGATAACGGAACGCATCCCAACAGAGAAATTTACGATTAAGCTTATCAATAAAGATAACTATAAAATAAATGTAGGAGATGGAGACGTCTATCGAGAAATGAAGTAATGAAAGGCTGTAACTGGCATTCTTACGAAAACAAACAAACAAGACCTATCAGAGTCACGGTTAAAAAGTTACATCACTCTTGTGAGCCTGAAGCTATTGTGGAAGACTTGAAAGAAAAAAAGTTAGAATAATTGAAGCAGTCAACAAGCTAAAGTGGAGAACTAAGGAACCCTTGGATATGTTTATGTTAACATTTGAAGCTAGTGAAAATATTAACATGATATATAATATCACTAGTATATTAAATTGTAAAGTGGAAGTTCAAACATTCAAAAGTTCCAAGATGCTTCCACAGTGTAAAAGATGCCAGGCATATGAGCACACTCAGAAATATTGTAATAAGCAACCAAGATGTGTTAAATGTGCCGGAAAACATTTAACTAAAGACTGCAAAAAGACTGCTAATGCTAAACCAAAGTGAAGAACACCCAGCTAACTATAGAGGATGTAGTGTAGCTAAGGAGCTGCAACAATTCAGAAATAAAAAAACAAAATATGAAATCAGAAACGAGGATAATTCCTCAAAGGATGAAGAGAAAACCTACGCTCAGGCATTGACACAACATAATGACCAGAAAAGTGAAGTTTTAAATGAAGGAATCAAGAAGACTTTGGAACTTATTCTTGATAAAGAGAAACAAGGAAGAATGATCAATACTCTTGAAGAGCGATTAATGAAACCTGAATACAGCAATAAAGGAGCTATACCCAAAAATCAGAAGAAACGAATAAATGTCTGAAAATTTGGCATGGAATGCCAATGGACTGCAGCAGCATCGCCACGAGTTGCAAACACTTCTTGATATAGAAAACATTGATGTATGCTTAATTTCAGAAATGCATTTTACAAATCAGTCCTTCATTAAATTTAGAGGATACAAAGTATACCTCTCTATACATCCAGATAATAATGCTAAAGGTGGTAGTGCAGCGATAATTAAAGAAAATTTACCCCACTATGTGGAAGTGAACTTAAGCACTGAAGAAATACAGGCAACCGCTATTCGTATACAAACTAAAAACTATTCCATTATCGTTTCAGGAGTCTATTGTCCACCCAGACATTCCATTAAAAAGAAAAAGTACTTGGAGTTCCTTAAACAATTAGGAAAACGTTTTATAGTGGGAGGGGATTTCAATGCTAAAAATATCCATTGGGGATCTCGTCTCACCACGACGAAAGGTAGAGAGTTACTTAAAGCAATTGAAGAATATAGCTGTCAAGTTCTTTCAACTAGCAAGCCTACATATTGGCCTACTGACTTTGAAAAAATACTTGACTTGATAGATTTCTACATTGTCAAGAATATATCAAGTAATTATATTCAAATTGATGACAGTCAGGACTTAAGCTCAGATCACTCTCCCATATTTTTGACTCTTAATGACAAGGTTATTCAGAAAGAAAGTAACCTAACCTTAGTCAATGGACGAACGGATTGGGTAGGTTTTAAGCAATGCCTAGAAGAGAAGATTAATCTGAAAGTTTCTCTGAAAAGCAATCATGAACTGGATTGTGAAGTAGAAAAGTTCATAAACGATATCCAACATTCAGCTTGGGAAAGTACACGTGAAATTACAAGAAGAACTACTGGAATTAACTATCCCATGGAAATTAAGAAACTTATAGCTGAAAAAAGAAGAGCTAGACGGGTATGGCATACAACAAGAACTCCTCAAAATAAAAATAAACTCAACAAACTCACTCAGCAGTTGAGGAAACATATCAAAAATTTCAAAAATGGATCAGTTACCACTTATATGCAAAGTTTAACAAATGATAGTGTCACTGACTATTCACTGTGGAAGGCTACAAAAAAGATAAAGAGACCAATGACTCATATCCCGCCAATAAGGCAACCTGATGGGAAGTGGGCTAGGACTAATGAACAAAAGGCTCAGTTGTTCGCTAAACACCTAGAAGCTACATTTCAGCAAAATGATTGCCAACTCGGTGAAAACTTGAATGAAGAATATACATCAGAGAGCCATGGCATCAAATTTATAACTCCCACAGAGCTAAAGAAATAAATAAAAGACAATTGTAATCCAAAGAAAGCACCTGGTTTTGATTAACTATCTGGAGAAGTCTTGAAACATTTCCCTAGAAAAGCTCTTATTAAGCTCACAAACATAATCAATGCTGCTTTTAGACTGTGATATATCCCAAGTTTGTGGAATATCGGAAATTATTATGATTCCTAAACAAGGTAAACCATTGCACGAAGCCTCATTATACAGACCAATTTCTCTACTACCAGTTATGTCCAAGCTCTTTGAGAGGTTACTATATAAAAGACTAAAACCAATTGTTGATGGAAAAACAATTGATACCTAATCATCAGTTTGGCTTTCGTAATAAGCACTCCACAATTGACCAAGTGCACAGAATAAGTTGTGTGATAGAAAAAACCTTAGAGGCGAGTAAGGTTTGCTCTGCCGTATTTCTTGACGTAGCACAAGCCTTTGATAAGGTATGGCATATGGGCCTAATGCACGTTAAAAACTATCTTCTCCAAACAATATTCTGAAATATTGGAATCATATATAACCGATTGGTATTTTAGAGTGAAGCAGGGAAATGACTACTTTGAGCTCAAAGAGATTAAAGCAGGTGTTCCCCAAGGAAGTGTGTTGGGACCGTTCTTATACTTGTTGTATACAAACGATTTACCAACTCCAGCTGATGGTACTATAGCTACATTTGCTGATGATACCGCACTTTTGACAGTAGGTAATAATAATACAGACGTAACATACAAATTACAAAATGCCATCACTCAAGTGTATAACTGGACAAAAAAATGGCAGATAAAACTCAATGAACAAAAATCAGTTCATATTTACTTCACCAACAAAAGAATTGATCACACATCTGTGTTCATTAATAATCGAATGGTACCCTATTCGAATACTGCAAAGTACCTGGGTACTACCTTGGACGCTAAGCTACGATGGTCCACGTTAAAAAAAAGAGAAGAGCTGGATATCAGGTATTGAAAAATGTATTGGCTTTTGGGCATAAAGTCATCCCTTTCAGTCCATAATAATCTACTATTATACAAACAAATATTGAAACCCATATGGATGTATGGTATACAGCTTTGGGGCTGCACTAGGAAATGCAACATGGAAATTATCCAAAGATTCCAGAATAAAGTGCTAAGAAACATTGTTGACACTCCATGGTATAAGAAATAAAGATCTACATGTGGATCTCGATGTACCACTCGTGACCGAAGAAATTCGTAACTTTGCTGCAAAACATGAAGAAAGACTTCATCAACATGTGAATTTTGAGGTTATACAACTTCTAGACACTTCAAAGTTGGTTCGTAGACTCAACAGGAGGAAACCTCATGATCTTCTGTGACTGCTGTGATCTCTGATGCTGTCTTGAAGAATAGTAACATCTTAGAAGAAAATTATAGTCGCTAATGAGGGACTTTAATACTTAGTGTTTTTTTTGTGGGGCTTTAGGGCTCGTCAACATCGAGGTCATTAGAGCCCATAATACTTAGTGTGTTTGTTGTATATGTCAGATGTGAATTGCTGATTAGTCTAGAAAAGACTAAATTGTAGTATTATTAAGTACATTTATGTGCTTAAATAAAATTTTTCTTTAAAAAAACTCTTGTGATAAACTGTTAGCAGGAAGCTGCTGCTGGCTGTTTGGAGTTCGTGTCTTCTTCCAGTTTTTTGTGTTTTTATTGACAAAGACAAATGCTGTCTTTCACATGTTATATCAAACCGTACTTCACCTTTGGCCTCCTCCTTACCTCTTAGGCCCGTTTAGGCTATGAAGCAAAGTGTTATTTAACATTTGCTACATGTATTATACAACATGTTTTGCTACATGCAGAATTTGCTGTGTAACATTTGCTACAAGCAGCATTTTTAGACAATTCGGGGCAATTCTCATTATGTCGTTGAAAGATAATTGCTCCCAGCAGCCAATTTAAAAAAATATATATGTACCCGAAAATTTTATTTCGGTACATGTTTTCACTACACTATGGAAAATAATGGCAATATATGACTTTTGCTTACACTTCTTACAAATTCTTTTTCAGATTTTTATTAAACCAATAAACTCAAATGGTTTCCTTTTCTTCAATTTCAGAGACAATGGGTCATTTTCTAATTACAACTGTATTCCATTTCCACATTCTCGACACAGAAACTGAACAAATCTATGCTCCGCGCTTTTCTAAAGCCACGTGAAGTACCGCCTCTTTCAACTGGTAATTTGTTCAAATAATTGTTTAAATTGAATGAACTAAAATAAGAACAATGATTTCTAAGATAGAACGTCTGCATCGATAGGAGAGGCTAGGACGGAACCCCGCTTCGCTGACAGTTTTATAACAATGTTTTGCTTCGTCTTTCATTAAACTCTGATTTACATAAAAGTCAGATTGCATTCATGAAATGTTTTTAGTATCGAAAAACATTATGTCTAATTCGCAAGACGTTAAATATGCAAATTTAAAGATATATTCGAAAACTGTACGGAACATACGATGTGGCGTTTTCGAGGAAACCACGTTCAATTATTTTGAGCTCTACTCTTTGATATTGTACCATAACACGTCTAATTAAATGAGCAGTAAACAAATTAAATGAGAAATGTAAATGTTTCAAACAATTATTTTTGTTTTAAATAAATACATTTGTTATAAACAATTTAAAATGTTATAAATAATTTACATTGCTAAAACAACTGAAAATGGCATATTAATGAAATTGTCATTATCTGCTTTAATTGTTTATATTCCAATACTTAATAACAAATTAAATGTTTAGAACAGTTAAATTTATTTATACCAATTTAAAAACAAATATGAAATTTATAGTAAATTTTTATCATTATAAACAAATAATGAATAATAAAATATTATAATTGTTATAAATAATTATATCGTTATAAACAACTATAATGTTTATAAATTCAATAAATATAATAAACAATATACTTGTTATAAACTATTAATTTTTTATAAATTATTATATTTTTACAAACTATTAAAATTATTATAAACTATGAAAACTGTTATAAACTATTATAATTGTGGTAAACAATAATAGTTTTTAAATGAATTATAATGTTAACATTAGAATAATTAAATTCTGTAAAATTAACACAACTAAAATAGTTAAAAATGATTTAAATTGTTACAATTTATTAAAATATAAACAATAAATAATATTTCAAACAAATTTTTTAAAAATAATTATTCTTATAAACAATTAAATTATTACAAACAATTAATTTTCGATGTTGATATGATGATTCCAATTCGGGTAGTTGTATAATTTTTAGGAAATTGGTCATTTAAAATTTGTTTTCCGCGACGATGTGTACGCCCAATATAGCTGACCCTTGCTGATACCTTTCCTCTGTACTCTGACCACGACAGCACGGACGAAGGCACGACAGTAGGGACGACGGTGAAACTTGCTACATAAATCCCTTTGATCTTTTCCAACTCCAAGTTGGAAACATGTAACATTACTATATAGCAAAACGTTTAGCTACGTGTAGCATTTTGCTACACATAGCAGTTTCTTTTCAGGAAATGCTACATAAAGCAAATGTTACATGTAGTAAAGTGTTATATGTAGCAAACTCATGAAATTTTGTTGCAAAATGTTGTATAACATTAGCTATATAGCAGATTGTTACACAGTATACCTGCGGCTTTACTCCATCAAATCTTGTGGAGTATTGGTTTCTAAAATTTACTTTATCTCTCCAATCGTATCCCACTGATTATTTTCATAAGTGTGTTGCCTCCGTGGTGTAATTCAGCACATAATTGGAACATGTATGTGGATAACAATGTAAGTTGCGAAATGAATGTACAGTAAACCTGGCTCGCTCGATGACACACAGAAGCCAAATCAGAACCCGGGAATTCGTCTGAGGGGTTCTAAGGCGACAAGAGCGCGTTATTGCATAAGGTCGCGCATCACAATAAACGTTAGCGCAGCACATTTTCTTAACCGTAAAGCCTTCAATGTGGTTCTGTTTTACATGTGCCATTATAAACTCCTAAAAAAGATAGAAAAAGTGCTTTGAGTTACGTGAATTTTATATTTCAACTACTTAACATCCAAGCGTTAAAATGTTTCGTTTCCAGTGATAAATGATTTATCTGGTGAACAGACAGGGTATTTCAAAAAGAAACATGTTGAAACTAGGAAGTATAGAAACGTATTGAAATGGAATATAATAGGTAAGAAAGACAAGATTTTGGAATGAAAAGCAAAATAAAGCTAAAAGAAAATTGGGAAATAATGAATTGCAAGTGATGATAAAGAGTTGGGATAGCAGTGGGGAAATATAGGAAGATATTGAAATCAATATTAGAATTGGCCAGATATACCGGGCGATCATGGAAATGTAGCACCATTAGTAAAAGAAGAACTCTTGACATGTTAGTACAATGTACTACCATACTGTTGTATTCACAACCTAATAACTTTATTGCTTACATTCTCTTCAATTACATTCCATTTTTGATGCATAATTGTTGGATATCTCACCCCAACAGCTAACTTTGTGAACTTTGCGATGGTTCAGGTTGGTGAATGAGCTCATATCTGAAATGATAAGGGTCTGGTCTATGCTTACAGTTACCACATTCCCAATTATGCATGAGAACACTGTACTGCCTCTTTCATAATATGAAGAAGTGAGGACTGATGATTTCCATCATAACTCATAAGTATAATTGCGTAACAAAGTACCCAGAGAGAATATTAAGGGGATCGAGAACTTAAGATATATACATCCCATTAATTGGGATTTTTAATTATAATACAATTTCTGTTAATTGGTACATATCGTTCTTTACTTTTACTTTTTCACATTAGTAATGTATTACACATTTCCAATCTTCTTGTTTCCGGTATAAAACTAAAGTATTTTTTTTGCATGAGTTTCATTTTGTATCTTTAACGGTTGACAAGACTGATTATGGTTATGTCACGACCGCCAGCTCTCTCCACCAACGTGGTAGGACCAGTTCCATGAGGACATCAAAAGTGCGTAATTTTGTATAATAAGAGAGTAAACAAATAAATAAAATACATTTATAAATAAATTTTTGTGATGTAAAATCATAACATGCACCACAGTATTTTAAAAAAACTAGAAACAACAAATTAGTCTTACATTTTGAATTGAACAAATTATCCTGAAATTAATGCAGTGCTTGAAACTACTTCTCATTATGAGTATGCTTGTAGTTATATATAAGAGATATCCCAGTAAACTGCTCTTTTTTCATTCTAATTTATATTTTCCTCAGTTCCTAGACCATCAGGCCACTTCCTGGGTTACTTTTCTCAGCTTTATTTCTTTTCTGTCTTGCTTTCTTTCTATTATTTGTTATTTATATTCTTTTATATCTTGTGTATAATTTTTTCAACTTTGTTTCTTTTGAAGTCTCATTTTCTTTGTTAATTTATTGTCCGTCCTATTCTGTATTAATTCTTTTTTTTCTCTCTTTCCTTTATCAGTTTTTTTTATTTTGATTCTCGTCAGGTTTCCACCACGAAGAGGTATGGAACAATCTCTATTTTGTCAAGTTCAAGGTGTGCACGCTGGGATTTGCATGAGCAATTTGATACTTGTATTTGGTGGTATCATGTATGCGTTACACGTAAGTAAACAATATAGTGCGAAACGCCGGCCAATCTTAGTCTCATTTGGGGAAATTCACCTCGAAATCAGTTGAAGTTCAAGATGTGACGCACGAGAAGAATGGACGAGGAAGCAAAAATAAATATTATCACACGAAATCTGCGAATCCTGAATTTATTTTGAATGGCATAATCTTTAGACGCTACCAAACCGACACGAAAGAAATGGCTTCTGAAGTACTCCGAATATCAGATGAAGTATATAATTCTCAGTCCCATATTTCAGACTAAGTCATGTGAGTCCATTGTATATTTGACCTTCTCGGCATCAGGAAAAGCAAACAATAACTTACATAATTTCCTATTTCTTCTTACTCCTAGCCTTGCTCAGTTTCTTTTCTTCGCAATGTTTATCACAATATAAGTATTTCTCTTTATATATCTATTTTACTGAGGTACATCATCAAGAGAAGGAAGCAGTGCAGATCTGAGAAACCGAAAAGATTTCTCCTGAAAGCCAACATTCATCTTGTCTGCGTATCTCCGTATAAAGTCACGAATTTGGTGCTAGTAAAAGGCCGGTTTTATATACGACAGCGTGTCGGAATTCCTTTCAGTAGTTGTCTTGTACGCTATATTGAGCGACGCGGACGACCGGAGGAGCATATTGGTAATTTGAAATGAAACTGGAAACGTTGGCTTAGGATATTTGAAGTTATCCCGGTTTTGAAGCGAGAAGAACGGTGATAACCCGTCTTATTACAAATATAAGAAGTCCAAATAAATAGAGATTGTGGGTTATCCCTCAGCTGCGTGTGGGGCCGTGTCCGTTTCTTCTCCACACCTCACCTCAACAAACAAAAAAGTGTCTCAATGTTCCCCCAACGTTGTTATCCCTTTCCCCTTCCCCGTCAGTTTATTGGCGCCTCCACTTCCGAACTTCGCACCCCCCTTCCTCCTTATGATTACAATAAATGCACATGCACACTTCCGGCACGTATTAAGGATTTCTTCTAAGTAGAACATTTACCTTACAAACCTTTAGACGCAGCTCACCCGACCACCACTTTGCGCATACCGCGTTGTGGGGCAAGCACTGAAGAGACCACAGACGCAAACACCTCAGATATAAAAAAAAAAAGAAAACAGTAAATCAAGCAATGCACGGGTAAGACGAGCAAAACGATGTGTAATAGTTCGCTTAATAATTATTGTATTGAATTGAAAAGGGTTATATTTGCTATTTACAATATGGCTACAATATACCGTAATTTTGGCGGGGCTGAAGGCCCGTTCGTCTGTGATTTGGCCCTGTACTTGTCGTGGGCTGTGCTTACAATATCCTGGTGTTCACACTTAAAGAACTTGTCAGTTACGATGTCCACACACAAAAAAAGTAAGTTGGATAGCTCAGTCTAACGTTAGCAGTGATAGCTCACGCGTTGGCTATCTAGTGGACACACAGTACCATTCGCTGCCACAGCTTACGTTGTAGTTGCCTTAAATGAGTTTTCGTCTGAACGAGACCAATTTTCTATCACTGCGGAAGCTAACGCTGTTTTGACTGGAAGGAAAAAAACCATATCAACAACTATAGCTTACGACTTTTGCGCACTACAGCTCAGACCCGCTAAAAAATCTGACATAGATCTCGTTCGTAGTTGCCGCTAAGAGACACTCGGCTGCGCTGCCTTAGGTTTGTTGACTCATGACTGAGGTGGCGCAGCCTGACGAATTGTTCTACGGAGTCAAATCAACCAAGGTTTCAATAGTTAGCTAGAATAGCAACTATGAATAGTTGTTTACTTGAACAAAATGATTCATTACAACGACTAAACGACGCCATCCCGACGTCGCGTCGCCCGAAATTTAAAGTCTAGACGACGAATATTTAGAGCGTTTTCTTGACTTTGAGCTGTCGTACATTAATGATATTTATATTTCTGAAGATTAATGTTGGCCAATACCTAATTATTATTTCAAATAATATTTTCAAATGTTTTAATCTAATAAAAATAATAAAAATAAATTTATTGTCGAAAAAGTACAAACTGCGTATGACCACGTGGAGGACAATAAACTAATTTACTCGCCGGAAGCAAGCAAGGGACCATCCCATCAATTCCGATCAA
Organism: Laupala kohalensis; assembly: GCA_002313205.1. Lineage (NCBI taxonomy): Eukaryota > Metazoa > Arthropoda > Insecta > Orthoptera > Trigonidiidae > Laupala > Laupala kohalensis. Next base: position 478,846 of record NNCF01126704.1, on the reverse strand, counting down.
GGGCCTTAAGGCAGAGACGGATTCAAAAATTTGAGCAAAAATTCTTCGTTAAGACAAAAAGTTAATTGCGAGTTATAATACTAAAGAATATCAATATCTTTGTAATTTAACGTAAAAATTTACATGTACAAATTAATGGAAATTATAGATTATTCTGGCAATAGAGTTTAAGAATTGAAATAACACTAAATTCACGATTTATTATTACAATAAACATGCCCCTAGACAAAGCCTAGAGAACCTGTATAAGAATTATATAGAACGATTCCCGAATAATATGGCCCTTTTTGGCAAAGAATGGTTGACACTCGAGGGCGATGAATATTATTACTATTGCGAGTATTGTGTTCGTGAACGAGACTGTTTCGTATAAAGGAAGGGTGGTACTTCAGTAATTCCGTCTTAACAAACACGACCGTTTCATAAATATAAATGCAGGGAAGTGTTAAGATATTTAATTCCTTGAATAAAGGTTTACAAGAGTTTCGGGGATGAGATTTACAAATTAACCGAACTATCCTCTTCTGAATTCTAAATGTTTGAATAATCTGACCGGAATTGCCCCAGAAGGTAATGCCGTAACGTAAATGGGAGTAAACGTTTGCAAAATAAACGCAACGGGAAATACGTGGACTAACTGCGTTAACTAAGATTCGCAATGCGTAACACAATTTGCTTAATTAGGAATTAAGATTGTCAAAGTGACAATTCCATTTGAGGTTGTCTGAATATGGAGAACTAAGAATTTTGTATTCGTAACAGTTTTTAATTGTTCTCCGTTTAATGAAAGAGAAACCTAGAGTAAAGAATTTGTGATACTTTTGTGAAATGACATAGACACTGTTGTGTCGGTGTTTACTTTGAGACGATTTGCATGGAACCAAGTCAAAAGGTTAGACAAAACATTTTGAGCGTTGGCGTGTTTACATAGTAAATTAGTGTCATCAACAAAAAGAACCATTATGTAACCTGATGTAAATGATGACATGTCGTTCACATACAATAAAAATAGTATAGGACCGAGAATTGGACCTTGGGGTACTCCGCAAGTAAGTGGCTTTGTTTCTGAAAGACAACGCTCAAGTATTTTATTTTTTGTATAAGATATTTCTACCTGTTGATATCTATCTTTTAAATAAGAAGCCCCAAGAATTCCTAAAGAATGCAATTTGGAAAGGAGAATTTCGTGATCGATGACATCGAATGCTTAGGATAAGTCAAGAAAAATACCCTGAGGATTTTCTCCACGAACAAGAGATGTGGTAACATCGTTAGAGAAAGAAAATATGGCGCTTGTAGTGGAAAAGGATTTCCTAAAACGTCAGAGAGAATGTTATTTTTTGATAAAAAATCTAGAAGACGCTTATAGAACAATTTTTCTAGGATTTTTGAGAAAGTGGGTAGTAGAGATATTTGTCGGTAATTCCCAATATTAAGTTTGTTTCCTTTCTTGTGTAAGGGTTTAACTTTAGCTCTCTTAAATATATTAGGAAACACCCCTTCCGATAAAGAACTATTTTAAAAAAATATGACTGAATTTAATATAGCGTGGGACGAAAATTTAACAATAAACTCGGATATATCATCTAAGCCTGTTGAAAATTTGTTTTTTAATGAGCTGATAATTGTCAAGACTTCACTGGCGTTAGTTTCGGAAGTGAACATAGAATTGAGTACGTGGGTGGATATAATTGGAGGACATTGATTTAGATATATTGAGTTCATTATATTACCTACTTCTGAGAAGTGAGGATTAAACAAATTTGAGATGTCCTGAGGATTTGATACGATTTTGCCATCGTTTAGTAGAGAAATATTTGCTTCACGATTTTCAGAAGTTGAGGTGTAGTTTTTAATAATATTCCACATGGTTTTCATCCGGTTGTTCGCTTTTAGTACCTGCCTGTCGTTTTCCATGTCTTTAGCTGCATAGACTACTTTTCGAAGACTAGTCTTATATTTACGAAAATAATCATGGAATTTGGGTTGTTGGTTACAGAGTTTTGCAAGATAATATAAACGGCGTTTGTCTTTTGAAGAAATTCTTATCCCTTGGGTGATCCATCTATTGTATTTCTTTGCGTTAATTAACTTGCGTTTTATGGGAAAGCTGGAGTTGTAATGTTTTAGGAATATTGAGATAAATACATTGAATTTGTCGTCGGTGTTTTGACAATTGTAAACATCTTTCCATGTTTCTTCACGCAAATAATTTATGAATATGGATTGATTTGTGTCGTTAAATTCTCTTGAAATCTTTTAAAGGATTTTAAGTGGTTTTAGTTTATTATCAATTAATACTTGAGCAAGCTGATCACTGTATCCGGCGATAAACACTTCAGAGAGATACGAGATTCCTTTGCTGACAATAATTTGATCTAGCAATGTTTGAGATGAACCGGAGAGGCGAGAGGGGTCGTTTATCGTAGTAACAAGGTTGAAGGAATCGATAAGATTCTTGAATCGATTAATTGGTGAATGTGCAGAGTCGGATATACTTATAAAATCGATGTTGAAATCGCCACATATATCGATAGATTTAGTAGATTTATGTGTGATATGCTTTAAAACAATTTCAAAGTTTCGAAAAAATATATCAAGATCTGATTGAGGAGGTCTATAAGTACACAAAACAACAATACCTGTGTCGGTCAGATTAACTGCAGAAAATTCGAACACACTATCTATGCAGAAGTTCTCGTAGCCTGGAAGTGGAGAAGATAAAATATCATTACGAACGTAGATGCATGTACCTTCGTGCGGATTTTTTCCTTTAAAATTTTGTCGACGGTAAGAACTTGCTAAATAATAATTAGAAATAGCAGTATCGTTGATGTTGTTAGTTGAAAGCCAATGTTCTGTGAGGCATAGCAAATCGAATGGATTTTCGTGTACTAGAATTTCAATGTTTGTCAATTATTTCGAAAGAGATTGGACATTATGATGAAATATAATTATTTTAATTTCGCAAAGAGTTTGTGATTCACGAGAAATGGAATCGACGTTAGATTGAGGAGAAGAATATGAATTTGCTACAGCTTCTAGTTCCTTATCGAACCTGCACACTGCACCCGAACGCGATTGTCACCTTCGAATACCACATCGTACTCCTCAGCGCAAGTTGTAACTGTGTATGGGGGCGGCAGGAGATGTGGATGGAGGAATAGATGAGGACGTGGGAGATGAGGAAGCAGTAGGTGAAAGACCGGGGGCAGGAGAAGAATTGGGTGTGGAGATCCCAGGCGGTCTCAGATGTAAACCTTGCTGGGTAATGTCCTTGGCAGTCAGGTGTGGTTCCAAATATAAAAAAAGTGATTTTTGTGTCTGCTAGGTGATGTTTTAGGGAGATGTTTGCCAGGTTAATTTCGTGGTTTATTTGTGGAACGTTGAAGCGTCGAGGCAGCCTAGAGACTACTATGTTAGTGTGCTGAGAGGCCATTTTCAGTTTTTGTAGATGTTCAGACGCCTTGAAATGACCACCTAAGTTAATATCGTTCTACACACCTATGATGATTAGCGTCCTGTTCTGTGAGTTTTTTAGTGTAAGTGTCCAGTTCAAAGGAGATCTGACGACCGTGCGAATCAGTTAATATGAGCTCGTTTGATTTTTGCGTGGAAGTGTTGGCTTCATCTCTGGATAGCACTACTTTACGTGGTTTTGGGTGGCTGTGCTTACCAGTGCGAGGTTTGTGAATAGGTTTGGATACTGGGCGGGAGGGGATGAAACGAGTACGTAAGGGAGGAAACAGGGACATGTCATCTAACACACTAAACCCATTCTGAGTGAAGAGGTGGGATGGTGCATGTGTCGTTGGTCTAACCGGATGATAGCTGTTGGAAGGACGGTGAGAATTCCTGACTGTAGTCCAGTCGCCGATATTGTTCTCATTGACCTCTTGCAGCGCCCTGATTTGTGTGTCAATATAATGTACCAAGTCATTGTACGCCTTCTGAAGATTTGCTTTGAAAATTTTGTGTAACAATAATGCAATTGTAAATAAAATGACCATTTTCATTGTTTGTTAATATTTAAATTATAAATAATAATTAATTTAAGTCATAATGAAAAGTTGTAAATTAATTCTTTTAACATATGTGTTTGTGATAATGCTTTCTTGGTGGATGTAAATTATCCATTATTTGAGTCTTTTCAGTATTGGTCTCAGCTACTTTCTACTGTTGCATTAATTTATTAAATAATAAATATAAATATGTCATTTAGTGTAAAATTTTCCACAGCTGTCTCAAGGAAGGTGTTGGAAATTGCACTTATTTATAGTGGTGACATTTTTATATTTCAAGGTATTAACTTATTCCATCAGACATTGTCCTTAAATTTTCCTTCTCTCGTCTGGATTCAGTAAAAGTCTTTTGTTTGTGATCATCCATGATAAAGTTTTGTGAACTCTTTCCTTCGGGACAATTTTTAGTAAGGAAGGCATATATCCTATAGGTGTCATGTAATACCTTGAAATATACATTTGTCTGAGTTGGACTCCCATCGAAAGCAACAAAATGTACTCCATTAATCATACATTGGGTTCTTCTTTCAGACGATGTTTCTCGTAAATCAAAATGAAGGAATTCAAAAATACTGTGCATGAAGCATGAGTAATGTAAATTATATGCTGGCTGCACTTTCAATATGAGGGTATTCTTACAAAAATGTAGAATGTATTTCACTGTTTTTAATACATTAAGATAAATAACGAGGTCAGGTCAGGTATATTTGTGCAATGAATGTTGTGTAGTTGTGTAAATGTAAGGCCTTTAAATTCTTCATTATTTGCAATACTTCCAGTGTTGTAACGCACTCAAAATATAATTTTTAATGAGGATAATGTGTTCTTTCTCTCAATGGTGGTATACACAGCAATACTATTGAGTAGAACCATATTTACCATTCATTATTCAAATTTCCTATGTAAATAAAATATACTTCATTAATTAATTTAATTTTTGGATTAATAATTTTTGTTTAATTGTTTACTGATTCAACTGCGGCAAATTTATATTTGAAGTTGTCGGGTGTAACAATTTGTCACATAAATAATATGTCAATTTTGAATGGAGTTGCCATTTCCCGGTTAGGAAAATATAGCGAATAAGCATGTACCTTTCTTCTCTCATGCTGTGTAGTTCAATAACAAATTACTGGTTTTTGTTGTTTAATATGTGTTGAACACATGCTGGTGGATGAGCCGAGATGACGCTATGTTTTTAGTTTTTATACAATGATACTGGAATAAAGGGCTCTAATGACCTTGCCGTTGACAAGTCCTAAAGCCCCACAAGAAAAGTACTGGAGTGTTTCGAAACAATTTGGTCTAATACTTGAGAATATTTCTAACAATTTATGTTTCATTATGGGTTGTAGGCGGAATAAAAGATTACAGATAAGAATATGCCTTTGACGGGTAGAGTTAGCTGATGAGCTGGTATTGTCATGACTGCACAGAAGGCACAAAATATCTTAAGTCACTGTAAACGCAAAACCTAGTCTCTAATGCCCCATTTCACCAAATCTACTGAAAACGGCGTTTTAAACGCTGATTGGAAATGCGTTTGGCATTGTATGGATTCCACCAGACGCAACGGAGCAGCGTTTAGGTAAACGACGTTTCAAGTAGTACACCATGCGACAACGTTGCAAAATGTTTGTATCAAGGAGATCTAGTCCTAAGATGGTTTAATATTCTCAGAAGATGTAAGTTCTTTGTTAACTAATATTTCTTTGATTGCGCCATTTATATTTTGAGCAAATGGAATACAAGGAGCAGCAAATCTAAATTTCTTGTCGTTATTTGATTCATGACCCCAAATTTTATGAGAGGTTTAATCATAATAAGCACAGTTACTCTACTCATAGCTGATATAGTGGTAAATTTGTTATTGGATGAAATAAAATAAAATTTTGCGTACAGAATAATTATTGGCCATGTAATGTGGGCGAAAGATATCGTACATAAAGTATAATATAACAACGTTAGATATACATTAAAAAGTATCCCCAGGAAGATACATACAAACTTTGTCGAGTGTATTAAAGAGCTAACGTTCGAACAGAATTTTTTTTATTTTATGCATTGAACTGTTATTCCATTATCACTATTATTATTTTTAAAAGCCAATTAGTAAACTCGGTGACGTGCTCGATTCACTTTCAATCAACAATCATTTCCAACCGGAAGTGAGATCATGGTCGAAGCGCACACAACCTAACCCAACTCTCAAAACGGTGTTTACGGCAATAAACTGTCGAAAGATGGCTGGTTGGCATTCAAATGATGTTTTGGTGTAAACGGCGTTTACGGTTAGTGGTGGAATACAAAACAGCGTCAAACGCGTTTTCAAACGCCGTTTGAGCCTAAACGCCGTTTACGTAGCGCTGGTGAAATCCGACCTAAGTAGGCCTAAAATACTACAAATGTAATTGGGTTTTCGCAAGACTATTAAATTATACAAATTCCAGATCTTTTGTGGGGAAAGGTTTCTCAAAAAATGATAACGTGTGAAAATTAAAAATGTAGATAAATAAGAACATTTTTATTGAAAACTATGATGTTCTAAGGAAAAACTTTAATCATGAATTTATATTCATGCTCTTCAAAGAAAATAGGAAAAAAACATGCAGGAAAGCGATGTTGCAAAGCAGTTCTTTACTGTGCAGTCGGTCATTCGAGCCTTCAAATTCACTAATCCTTCAACTTCCACTCAAATGTTTGCTAAGGAGCGAAAAAGGGTGGGTGAATGAAGAGTATTTGCAATAGCTGCAGCGCTTCCCATTTCACTTCTGACGCAACTCGCATTGCTTGCTTTCTTCAATAACAAGATGCAGAGAAGAGTTCAAAAGAAGAAGAAACGAAGAGGAGGCAAGGGATCCATTTATGAAAGGAAAGTATTTTAATTTGATCCAGTATTCATTTAATTAATATTGAAACTAAATTTTATGAAATGGAAGGAAAAAAATTATAGAAATCAAAATGGATGTTTATCTTTATGGACTCCGCAATATCTCCTTTGCGTTTCACAAAACAGGGCGAGTGACTATCCGCTCGAAGGCCAGGACGTCTTCAAAAGAGTAATGCCATGCTAAGTCCATTCAAGGAGTAATTAAATTTTAAATGGCCTTTTTTTAATAGCAAATGATTTTCGTGTGGTTATTATTATCTTCAAGGCTGCCAAGGTATCCGCTGACGCGCAGAGTTGAACTTGTTCTGTCTACAGTGCAAGTGAAATGGTTTTTCTAGAGCTCAATGTGTGTGAGTACGTCACCTAGCTGTAGTTAAGAAGTGAGTTTGCTGTTACTGCAAAACAACTATAAAGAAGGTAGGACATGTATGAAAACAAAACTTCTGGCCTGTTTAAAAACACTAAACAGTGTGGAGTTCGGTTGGTGACTTACAGGGAAAGGTGTATCTTTCCGATTTTTTTTCATTTTTTGATATTTGGTAGTTTGAATAAACAGTCGACATTTTTTGCTCGTGTTGAGATTGTTTTTTATGGGTAAAAACCACCCTGAAGGTTTACCTGAAAAATTCATTTTTGCTTTCTTCTCGAAAATTACCAAATATAATATTACCAAACCAAAGTCACTTTTCTTCATTTCATTCGACTTTTAAAATCATGAGTTTTTGTTCAGGTTTGAAATCTTTGCTTTTTAAAAGGAAAATCATATTTCACGAAACATTACATTGATTAATTCTTGGATTTTAATTAAATGATTGTGAAAGATTTAAAAGGTATAAACGTCTCGTGAGCGAGCGGAAATGTACCGCGACCTCGACGACGGAGCAGCAGTGGAAGGGGAGGTATGCGACCACTGTAGGGGTTCAGGGTTTTGTGTTTCCTCGTTCGGAGGAAGGATCATAAATATGACAAAGTGAAAGGTGACTGCGTTTTACGCGTTGTTTTGGCCAGAAGCTGAAGGGAAGTAGAAAAATGTAAACCAATAACAAATGACGTCGTTAGCATTGAAACGAGAAAGGAACGGGAAATCACGGGATATGTTTTTGAAGGAAACAAGGTCAACATTGGTGACAGATCTGGATACTAGCACGCAGTTATAAGGAAAAGACGCAGAACATAACCGGAAACTGGAAAGGGGACAGAGGCTTTTTGTGAACTGAGGGGCGACGAAGGGTCGCAGGTCCAGAGAACAAGTGAGTGGGCGAACGAGGCACCAGCTCTTAGACGTAACAATAGGAGTGAGTGACGAAAGCCATATGCGAACGACTGGGTAGAAGCATCGTAGGACTGGAAACAAGGAAGCGTTGGAGAAATGGGTTTGACACTCGAAATTCAATAACTGTCAGAATTAAATTTTGAGACGATAATGGATGATGGGGGTGTCTGGTTAAGTTCACCGAAGGGATTTTTTGAGAGAGAAAGAAACCTTGAAGGATAGGAAAAACACAGAAATTTAGCTGGGTCGCAAATAAGAAACATCACACCAAAAATCACCAATCATAACGACTCCACGTGGAGTATAATTTTAGTTCTATTGTACTAGAAAATCACATGATTTTTTTAGTAGGAGCGTGACTGCAAGTTTTATCTGAGAGGGAATTTGTCTATATAATGACAAGCAGAGACGCCGAAGGTCATATTATTATTATTTCATGTTATCAATCGATTCAGCAGTTTAAAATGATAAGTTCCGAAAAATATCTCAAAGTTTTGTCTTGAGATGTTCTTCTCAGATTATTTTTGGCTAATATGACTTGAATATTTTTATAAGTTGTAATTGGCTACAACTTCAACGGCCTTAACATCATGATATTGAAACTTCAACTTACGAAGTTTTGTTCCGAGCTCAAGGTGGACTCACTTATCTTCAATTTGTTCAATAATTTGTTGCGGTACTAAGACTTTGTGATCGGATCTTGTTGATGGACACTAGCGCTAATTAGTTCGAACGTCATCAAGGAACACTTGGTCATAATGACTCGATTCTGTCGGTGAAGCGACACACCAATGAACTTTCGCTACGAGGAATCGTCACGACGTCGGCGAGACCCTGCATTTCGGGGAAGGAGCGAACGACGTGGGCGAGGCGACAACCGCAGAGGGTCAATAATCTCCAGCTATGAATGAACCGACAGTGGGGGGGGGGAGGAAGATCTCCATGAACAAGTTGGCACTACGAAAGGCGCTCTGATCTCCTATCACAACTTTTTGACTGACTGTCCATCATCAATTAAGGTAATAACGAGCTGGCTGCGTCCAGTGTTATGATTCTAGTGGCTGCGAGAAGATTTGTGCGACGATTAAGAACTGTTACCGCCTTTGCTCAGAACTTTATAAATTTCATATTAATAAAGGCTAAAAAGATGAGCAGTAATGATGGGTTCTCTCTAAACTCAAGTAAAGTTAATGTAAATGACTGGTACAATTAGTTACCAGAAGCAAACGCAGAAAGACAGAGAGAGAATTTTTCTTGTATTATGTGCGGTATTTGTGATTTTGGGGGAGTGTGTATGTTGTAGTTCATAAGTAATGTGTACCTATTGTTGAATAAATAATTAAGCCAATTATATTTTGAATCAGCGTTTTCCTTTAGCAAGGAGCCCAAGTGTGTGTCCTCACTTACTAAATAATTCGAACCCAACTGAAATATAGGATTTTATGATAAGTGAACGAGCTAACCATGGCAACTGAAATGAGGTGAGTGTTATCCACTACACCTTCCAGCTATTAATTAACCCTGTTCCAACACAATACACATAGTAGTATACTCGATTATAGAATTATATTTTTACTACCAACACTCAGGAAGAAGGTCAAAAATGAAAACAAAGAATGTCTACCTACGTTTCGACGTTTAATACGTCTTCTTCAGGACATCACTATAAAAATACATAAAATGAATACCTCTTTGGAGAAACAACAACAAAATTACAACGAAATAAATTCTACTCCTCTTACTACACCATCTTGTTCATCTTCACCTCACTCTATTACCGAACACACTTCTTAACTCTCCAACTTGCCCGCGATATTGTTGTGTCACTTTCGTGTCACAAACTGAGTTCTACCGCAACCTATTATATCTCTAAATTACTAAGGCTTATTTTCTTTATTTACTAAGATACGAAAGATAGGTACTTATTAAGATACGAAATTTAAAGAGACGATACTGTCAGCTTTCCATTAACTTTTTTGTACATGGCTGAGGAAGGTGGGATGCCGAGATATATATATATATATATATATATATATATATATATATATATATATATATATATATATATATATA
>NNCF01126704.1:428042-466428 GCA_002313205.1 Laupala kohalensis | reverse complement strand
AATTGAAATAACACTAAATTCACGATTTATTGTTACAATAGACCCGCCCCTAGACAAAGCCTAGAGAACCTGTATGATAAATCCGCCTCTACCCGAAGGAAAACCGGAGAAAAACCCGGGCCAGGATGGATTTTAAATCACATTATGTTAAAGAGAGTATAAATCGTTTTTAGCTAACCTTATCCGAAAACGAAACGACAGAATTAGCAAATTGGAGACGGCTTATATGGCAATGTTATTATAGTTTCTATAATCAACGATTCGAATAGAGCAAACTTAAGACCTCCAAAACACAGAGGACCATACCTAAAATAACCCGGTCTATACATTTTTGTCATTCCATTGTGCAGACGGATAACCGTATATGAGAATGTATGTTGAATGGTTTTGCACCACTATTTTGTCTTTAATTCGTTGCTTTCTTGCAGTGAGTGACATTTTTTCCTTCACTGACAGTTTCGGCTCTTAAAAATTTTTATGCTGGTGAATCCGTAAAAATGGCACTCACTATATATATAGCATCATACGTATGTTGTATTCTTAATGATAAATATTAAGGTTATACGAGGTCAAGTCAATATATAAGTTGCAAACTAAGAGTGCAAGTTAGTATATACGTCCCTTGTACTGCTTTAAATTATGAGCGCATTTCTTGCCAGCAGATTGCAGCATAGGTATGCTTGACGTATAGGTTTGCGTGACATCTCTTAGGCACGCAGTCAGTCAGAGGCAGCCAGTGCACGATGGTGGTTGTATTGCATGAGTGTACACGAGATGCACAGCGTGCAGTTGTGGGTTTTTGTGAGCCAAATGACTGTCCACAGAGAAAGTACAGAACGAAATGCATCCCGTGTATGGTGACAACTGTTTCTCACGGAAAAATGTGTTCAATTGGATCCAAAAATTTAAAAAGGGAAGGCAAAGCATTAGAGATGTGGAGCGTCCTGGTCGTCAACTACAGTCACAGTTCAGCGTGTGGAACAAATTATTCGTAATGACCGACATGTGACAATTGATGACGTAGCGCGTGCTGTACTCTGTTCGCGCTGTACATGGAACCGCATGAAGTGTTGCACTTTCATAAAGTTTGTGCACGATGGGTTCGCCACTTCCAATCCGAATTCAAACGATCTTCCATGGAATTGAAACATTCCACCTCCCCAACAAAAAAATCATGACGATTACTGCAAGGTTATGCTCACCGTGTTTTGTGGCATGCAAGGGGTCATACTGCACAGTCATACTTCACAGTGATACTGTGAATTCTGCGTCGTACTGCACCACTCTTCGGGAACTCCGACAGGCCATTTGCCACAAGCAACCAGGACTCGTGGTAAAGGGAGTGATTCTTCTGGGTGTCAATGCCCGTCCTCACAAAGCAAGACCAACGCAAGTGCTGTTACGAACATTTTGTTGGAAACGCTTGGAACATCCACAGTGATTATCATCTATTTATTAGTTCTCCGTTAAAAATCAATTGGGTGGTCGTCATTTTGAAACTGATGATACTGTAATCCATGAGGTTACTCGTTGGCTGTGACAGCAACCAAAATACTTCTTTGCCACCGACTTTCAAGTACTTGTAAGGAGATGAGATAAGTGCCTGAATGTACAGGGTGATTATGTCGAAAAGTCAAAATAAATGTCAGGAAGTTCGAATATTATTTCCTCTATCAAGTTTTGCGACTTATTTATTGACCTAAGTATGTTATATTATGTATTATTAATTTCTTAAGGTATTATTTATGCGAGCTCAAAGCAAACATACCATATATTCCCTTTTAATTTGTTTATTAAAACAAAAATAAGTTTCTTTGCATTTAAAAAATGTAAATTTGTGTTAGCGGAATCTTTCGAGTCATTTATCAATATATATATACTTATTTTACATTTTCATAGAGAATCCAAGATTCCGACGTTTTAGAATCCTTATGTTGGTTTTACAGACATTCCAATAGATCCGACTTTTGAAGCGTTGAACACACTTGAAACTGTTTGAGAGATATGCAGCTCCAAATATCGGTTGGATGTTTCGTCTTTATACTCGTTAAGCTCGTGGAAGTCATTAACAATGTTATATCATTGCCATTGCCCCAAGTCTTCATACTATTCATCCCCGAATCACAGCCAAATATGACAATTGAAAAAGCTTTCGGTTTTTTAAAGCAAATGGAACATAAAACTTCCTGGGTTTGATTTGTATTTCAGTATTCTATGTTCCCACAATAGTGTGTCATCGATTACTAACCTGAGACATTTTGCTTTGTCAGTCTTCTCAGTTCTCTGGTAGCTGCATCTATCAGGCATATATCTCTCTTACACGCAACGCTAAGTTTTCGTACGTAGTAAGGAGTCGCGGAGAGCATCGCTCCCACGGAGTCGCACATTTCGACTTCACTGCCCCGAGTTTGACTTCTCCATACCTGCTGTTTACTCGAAACTCTTCATTTAGAGGTATTTACAAACATTCTCTGTTGACTCTCTCTTCCGTCATAACCACACTGAGCTCTACATTAGTCCAACGGAAGAAACTTCTCCATTTATATCGCTTCACGCATGACGCTGTAACATCAAATCATTCGCGAAGTGGTTTGCCCCCCCCCCACACACACACACACCTCGCGTAAGTCCTGCGCAGCACCCTTCTCCGTCGCGTCAGTCTACACGCGTGGAATAGAACGAAAGGTTCTTTTGTGTTGATCGGAAATGTTTGTGAGCTAACCCCTTCTTCACACAGTCCACGTTTACAAAAAAAAACGGAATTCTAGAGTTTACGATGATTTCCAATTTTAATTGCACTTACGTCATATCATTGGCGACTCACAAACCAAAATTAGTAATGTCGATTATTTTAGTCTTATTATTCAGTCACGCTCTTCCCTCAATATCTGCATCTCGTCACGAATGTCTAGCCAAAGTCTCCTTCAATTTTCGTACCGGAAGCACAGAGCGACATTCCGTTCACAGAGCGACACATCCCGTTCCACACACGCTGTGAACTGCGCATCAAATAAATATAGTACAAATTTAACTTGGATCTCCTAACCTTTTCTCGCTCTTTTCAATAAAATTTGTGCGAAGAAAATTAACTTGACTTTGACAAGAAGGAAGCCGCGAGATTTACGGAGGAGTGGGTTTCTAGCAAGAATACAATGAGGACATATAAACGAGAAATTTTAGGAAATAGAAACATAAACTGAACGTGGAAAACAGAAGAATAAAGCAAAATGTAAAGGTAGGTTTAATCTACGAACAGTAACAAAATCAAACCTTTATATCCCTCAAATTTCTTCAAACCTGATGATCATGATAATATAATAAGTATAATAATAAAATAATAAATTTATTGTCAAAAAAGCAGTACAGACTGCGTTTGACCACGTGGAGAACAAGCTAATTTACTCTCCGGAAGCAAGCAAGGGCCCATCACCTCAATTCTGGTCAAGGGCCCTAAGGCAGAGTTGCATTGGAAATTTCAGCAAACTTCATGTAAGATAAAAAGTTAGCTATGTGTCAAAATATTAATAGAATATCAACAAATTTGTATTTAACACAAAAAATTTATTTGACAAGTACGTATTATTATCAAACTATAAACTACTCGGAAAACAGTAATTATAAATCATAAGTATTAAAATAACACGAAATTCGAGATTTATTACGAGGTTGAGTGCATGTAAAACTATACTTATTTGAATTATAAGACACAACACAAGCATGCAGGCAAATAGTTTTGAAATTGTTATGAGTTATTTTGAAAGTTCTACAGAAAATGCGTGATAAAGTACAAGGCGAATTTAACTTTTATTAAGATCAATAAATTCTTTTACATTGTAAAAGCACTGGTGCAGTAGGTAGCTTTTAACTGTGGATTAGGTGAGATTCACTTTAATAATATCTTTTACATTTTTGGGGAGGGAATTATACAGAACGATTCCCGAATGATTTGGCCTTTTTTTGGCAAAAAGTGGTTGACACTCTAGGATGATGGATATTATTCCTATTGCGAGTATTGTGTTCGAGAACGAGACATTTTCATTTGTAGCAAGGGTGATACTTCAGTGAATCAGTCTTAAAAACGACGACCCTTTCATAATTATAAATACAAATTAAATGCAGATGGATTAAGAATTTCTATCTCTTCTTACCCCTAAGAATGACTTACATGTATTCCGCTATGGAAATATGAGATACGAGGACAACATAATTTTGAATTCACTACAAATGAAATGTTTGAAAACCATAAAAGGTATTGTCGGAGGCAGTGGTAATTGATGGAAAGTTGTGTTTCTAACTCATGAACGTACCTTATTGAATATAATGGCTGCTTTATGAATATACTGATTTTTAATAGGGGTAGACACCTAAAAGAATGAACTAAATGTACCGCGGAAACGTTATTGGATTTGTCGCTTTTAAAACAGATTACCGTAATAAAGCATTGTTGATTAACTTGTGTTAACAAACTAACAAACAACGTGAAATAAAAAAAAACTGAAAAAATTCAAATATAAGAACCAACAACTTTTAAGTTAACATCTCTTAGTTTTTGGCAAGATTGCCACCTCCTCCCTCCTTACATAAATTTCTGGCTACGGGAGAACAGATTGAGATTCCGGCAAAAATGTATTTTTGGAACTATTTCCATTTCTCTTAAGAATCTGTTTCTCAAGACAGCGACAGTATTTGTTTCCTTAAAGGTATATTATTCAACACTACATATTCAATTTTCAGCCACAAGACAACGTATCACCAGAAAACACAATACCAAAAGGAAATCTGAAATCAACATCAAACAGAACCTGTCACCTCCCATAAAACGGACGTTCCTCGTCGCAAGAGTGTCCTAGCCCAAGGAGACTGGAATATCTATCTGAATAATATTAATCAGTCTTGAACAGTACATGAAGGAAGAAGCACGTATTCCATTGAAGGTGACTACGTGTTCCATAATGTATGCGATATGTGAACCAGAAACCCAGTCCGACGCCTCACCTGTGCGCAATTTCTTGTTGCTCGCGCAATAGGAGCTTCTTGAAGGCGATTGGGTTTCAACCCCAGTGGGAAGCCAAGCCACTGCAGCTGTCTGCCAACGCGAAATGTTCCGGCACATCCCCAGCACAGGCGCTTTTTGACTTGGAAAAGCGGATGCCAGATGCGTCCCGGATCTCGTCACACAGGATTGCAGGAGAATATAAGAAGGACCCCTCAAGTTCTCCCTACGTAGAAATTAATTCTTAATATTTTGCCCATATTTTTTCTTCTTTTGCCCACCCTTAAAAAATGTGTTGATTTCCTTTTTCTGTCTAATAAACTACGATAAAGTACTGAATACGATCGAATTATGAAAGTACATTTGAATGTATGAAAGACACTTTTCTTTATAGTGCTTCTTTTTCGAAGGATTGGCGAGAAATGACTTGAAAAAGAAAACCTTTTGCGAACCTATTTCTTTGTCTGTGACTAATATGATACAAGGCCATGTTTCTATATTTCCTATAAATTAAAGACTAATATTTTCTAAAAGATGAATTATTCTATAGATGAGAAATGCATTTTGCATTAAAAAATCTCTCGTTTTCACACTGTGCTTAAAGTTAGCGATAATACTTGGAATATTAGACTCGAGTTTCTGGATGAAACATGATGCAAAATGTTCCCGGTACTGACATCCGGGAGAGCATTATGCTGTTCATGCGCATAGTTCTTTGTTTTCCAATTACACAAGTACTGAATAAGGGAGGGAAATAAATCGTCTGAAAAAATCTGATTCGAACTCTATTTCAAATCTTCACGAATTGGATCGAGAAGAACCTGTTCACATTTTTTCTCGATTATGTCCAGTGTCGTTCGAAAGAATGTGCTGTATATGTAACAACGATTCTGGTCTGCCGATAACTGACCAACAATTCGATAGATCAGAACAACTTGAGTATTGAATTAAATATCATTTTGAGTACAGCCATATTTCTGTACCACTCATTCCGCTATCAGTTATTCCAGTTTTTAGAAATTAAGAATTTTGAAACAATTAATGAAATCATATTTAATGTATTCTGCGTACAGATATCGTAAACTCATTTTTGCACATCATATCGTTTACGTAGTATATTGTGACAATATTTATATGTTCATGACAATATTTGGTCAATTCTATCTAACCAATATATTTATGTATATTATACTTAACGTAGAATTCTTTATAATAATTTACCAATACGTTCCTATTAGTTTTTTACCTTCCCCAATGAGTTTTACAAACTGTATGGCCTCTAACTGAGCATTGTCACGAAGAATCGTTGGAATCTAATGCAATGAATTGGTTACTGTGATGACCAAACATACCACCCCTGCGCGCCTAGGACGCGTTGTCCTCACCTGCAGTCATAATCGCTTTTAAAGCGGATGATGAGATCATCCCAAACAATGGATTAATGGATTACTCCTTATACATTCTTGTAATATATTCATCATGCTATTGAGGTGGATCATACAAGAATGACATATATTTACTAATGCATTTATGAGCCATTAAATTATAATTTCAGCGTTAAAATGTTTTGCAGTATCTTGTTACAATATATTACATTTATTTTAAATCCATTCTTCCTGTACTTTTTCCGAACGTCGATATATTTTCAGAATGAAACAAATTATCCGATGATCACCCGTGAGTTCACAGTTCGTCTCTTACTGAAGTCATCTTTCAATAGATTAGATATGATTTTGTTACGTAATAAACTGCCAATAATTTTCATATTTAAATCTATATGGACTGAGAGATTTTTGAAATGTGATGTAATACATTCAACTGCTGGATTGTCCTGCAAACTAATACACTAAGAGGTTTCTAGAAATTATTGTATGTATTTTTCCAAATTTACCGAATAACTTTTCCGTGTCACATTGATTTCCTTTTACTACTGTTCGCTTTGCTCCATATACCACTTTCAATTAAAAGCTATACCACGAAGTTTTCAATTTTGTGTGTGTTCAAGGAAGGTTACTGTCATAAATCATTTTAAACAAATATTTTCTTAAGTAATTTTGATAAAGGTAGAGCAATATTGCAAAGCAACGTGAAACACAGCCTTCCATGTGTTTACTTGTATGCAACAGGAAATATTCAAAGCAGATGTTACACCACTGCGAACTTGTGCCAATATTGCCTCTCATTGATGCACTTCCACATTTGTGTAACCGCTGTAGCTTGTATAATCTTGTTCAGTAACGGGATGCAATGCTCTTTAAACACTCCAAATAACTGCTCCACACGAGCGAGTATGATACAGCAAATAAAATCTGCGGAAACCCACTATCGTTTCCAAAAGCAAATAATGCAGGAGGGGTGTGAATTCCCCTCCTCACTAGAGGACAAACGATTACTTCCCGTATTAGTGTCCATCAGAAAATAGCATGTACTGGATAACTGTATAATAGATTACACAGTCTAATGAGAATGTGGATGAGATCTCAACTCTCCACATTAGCTCAAATTTTGCGGGAATACAAACAGCTGAAGGTTCAACACAGTTCAGCGAAACGCTTAAATGTCTTAAGATCTGAAACCGAAGTGTCGATTTCTCTTGCAACCACCATGAAACACGTAATGTGTGGGATCCGTAGCATATGAGATATGAACGCGTATTAAACATTAACTCATGAGTTTTATCATCTTGGGTCTTGTTGAAACATGGAGTAGAAAGAGGGAAACATTTGAAATTAATGGATATTCTATATTTTCTAAGAATATCGAGAGAAAAGGTAAAAGGGGTAAGTATCGAGGAGGGGTTGCGATTCTTTCAAAAATTCCAAGATTTACAGGTATAAAAAATTACATACGAAATTAGATGGTGCAATTGTCGTGAAAATTAGAGATACGCATGTAGGTATTACTTTTATTCTTATCATTGTTTATCGCATATCACGGGAATCCAACTACTTTAATAACAATTTATTAGATGAATTAAGCACAATTATTAATAATTTTTCGACTAAATATTCACCTGTTGAATTTTTCATGACGGGAGATTTTAATTCACGTATTGGCGAATTATATCCGGATTCATTTTTAAATGACCATACGAACGACGAAAATTGTCATCGAGTCTTAAGAAATAGTAAAGATAAACACTGCAATGGCGATGGAAAGGAACTCCTAGATTCTTGCTACAAAGATAATTTAGATATTCTAAATAGGCGGAGAAAGTGTTATTGATTGTGCCCAAGATTCAGAAAATATTTTAACACTTCTCAAAGACTATTTGGATCGAACCTAGAATTGATTCATATCACATGGCACTCTGCGTAAAAATGCAGCTTAAAATACGCGAGGATGAACAATTGTTTACAGGAAACTCAAAAAGACTATCAAATATTAAGTGGTCAGATAAAAAGAAAATTAACTGCAAACTGCGGAGTAACATGGGAGTTTGGAAGGTATTCACAAGAGGTAATTCTGAAATTAAGAGCTCTTAAATACTGGTCTGGCAGAATCCGACCGCCGCCAAAACACCGACGGCAAATTCAATATATTTATCTCAATATTCCTAAAACATTACAACTCCAGCTTTCCCATAAAACGCAAGTTAATTAACGCAAAGAAATACAATAGATGGATCACCCAAGGGATAAGAATTTCTTCAAAAGACAAACGCCGTTTATATTATCTTGCAAAACTCTGTAACCAACAACCCAAATTCCATGATTATTTTCGTAAATATAAGACTAGTCTTCGAAAAGTAGTCTATGCAGCTAAAGACATGGAAAACGACAGGCAGGTACTAAAAGCGAACAACCGGATGAAAACCATGTGGAATATTATTAAAAACTACACCTCAACTTCTGAAAATCGTGAAGCAAATATTTCTCTACTAAACGATGGCAAAATCGTATCAAATCCTCAGGACATCTCAAATTTGTTTAATCCTCACTTCTCAGAAGTAGGTAATATAATGAACTCAATATATCTAAATCAATGTCCTCCAATTATATCCACCCACGTACTCAATTCTATGTTCACTTCCGAAACTAACGCCAGTGAAGTCTTGACAATTATCAGCTCATTAAAAAACAAATTTTCAACAGGCTTAGATGATATATCCGAGTTTATTGTTAAATTTTCGTCCCACGCTATATTAAATTCAGTCATATTTTTTTAAAATAGTTCTTTATCGGAAGGGGTGTTTCCTAATATATTTAAGAGAGCTAAAGTTAAACCCTTACACAAGAAAGGAAACAAACTTAATATTGGGAATTACCGACAAATATCTCTACTACCCACTTTCTCAAAAATCCTAGAAAAATTGTTCTATAAGCGTCTTCTAGATTTTTTATCAAAAAATAACATTCTCTCTGACGTTTTAGGAAATCCTTTTCCACTACAAGCGCCATATTTTCTTTCTCTAACGATGTTACCACATCTCTTGTTCGTGGAGAAAATCCTCAGGGTATTTTTCTTGACTTATCCTAAGCATTCGATGTCATCGATCACGAAATTCTCCTTTCCAAATTGCATTCTTTAGGAATTCTTGGGGCTTCTTATTTAAAAGATAGATATCAACAGGTAGAAATATCTTATACAAAAAATAAAATACTTGAGCGTTGTCTTTCAGAAACAAAGCCACTTACTTGCGGAGTACCCCAAGGTCCAATTCTCGGTCCTATACTATTTTTATTGTATGTGAACGACATGTCATCATTTACATCAGGTTACATAATGGTTCTTTTTGTTGATGACACTAATTTACTATGTAAACACGCCAACGCTCAAAATGTTTTGTCTAACCTTTTGACTTGGTTCCATGCAAATCGTCTCAAAGTAAACACCGACACAACAGTGTCTATGTCATTTCACAAAAGTATCACAAATTCTTTACTCTAGGTTTCTCTTTCATTAAACGGAGAACAATTAAAAACTGTTACGAATACAAAATTCTTAGTTCTCCATATTCAGACAACCTCAAATGGAATTGTCACTTTGACAATCTTAATTCCTAATTAAGCAAATTGTGTTACGCATTGCGAATCTTAGTTAACGCAGTTAGTCCACGTATTTCCCGTTGCGTTTATTTTGCAAACGTTTACTCCCATTTACGTTACGGCATTACCTTCTGGGGCAATTCCGGTCAGATTATTCAAACATTTAGAATTCAGAAGAGGATAGTTCGGTTAATTTGTAAATCTCATCCCCGAAACTCTTGTAAACCTTTATTCAAGGAATTAAATATCTTAACACTTCCCTGCATTTATATTTATGAAACGGTCGTGTTTGTTAAGACGGAATTACTGAAGTACCACCCTTCCTTTATACGAAACAGTCTCGTTCACGAACACAATACTCGCAATAGTAATAATATTCATCGCCCTCGAGTGTCAACCATTCTTTGCCAAAAAGGGCCATATTATTCGGGAATCGTTCTATATAATTCTTATACAGGTTCTCTAGGCTTTGTCTAGGGGCATGTTTATTGTAATAATAAATCGTGAATTTAGTGTTATTTCAATTCTTAAACTCTATTGCCAGAATAATCTATAATTTCCATTAATTTGTACATGTAAATTTTTACGTTAAATTACAAAGATATTGATATTCTTTAGTATTATAACTCGCAATTAACTTTTTGTCTTAACGAAGAATTTTTGCTCAAATTTTTGAATCCGTCTCTGCCTTAAGGCCCTTGATCGGAATTGATGGGATGGTCCCTTGCTTGCTTCCGGCGAGTAAATTAGTTTATTGTCCTCCACGTGGTCATACGCAGTTTGTACTTTTTCGACAATAAATTTATTTTTATTATTTTTATTAGATTAAAACATTTGAAAATATTATTTGAAATAATAATTAGGTATTGGCCAACATTAATCTTCAGAAATATAAATATCATTAATGTACGACAGCTCAAAGTCAAGAAAACGCTCTAAATATTCGTCGTCTAGACTTTAAATTTCGGGCGACGCGACGTCGGGATGGCGTCGTTTAGTCGTTGTAATGAATCATTTTGTTCAAGTAAACAACTATTCATAGTTGCTATTCTAGCTAACTATTGAAACCTTGGTTGATTTGACTCCGTAGAACAATTCGTCAGGCTGCGCCACCTCAGTCATGAGTCAACAAACCTAAGGCAGCGCAGCCGAGTGTCTCTTAGCGGCAACTACGAACGAGATCTATGTCAGATTTTTTAGCGGGTCTGAGCTGTAGTGCGCAAAAGTCGTAAGCTATAGTTGTTGATATGGTTTTTTTCCTTCCAGTCAAAACAGCGTTAGCTTCCGCAGTGATAGAAAATTGGTCTCGTTCAGACGAAAACTCATTTAAGGCAACTACAACGTAAGCTGTGGCAGCGAATGGTACTGTGTGTCCACTAGATAGCCAACGCGTGAGCTATCACTGCTAACGTTAGACTGAGCTATCCAACTTACTTTTTTTGTGTGTGGACATCGTAACTGACAAGTTCTTTAAGTGTGAACACCAGGATATTGTAAGCACAGCCCACGACAAGTACAGGGCCAAATCACAGACGAACGGGCCTTCAGCCCCGCCAAAATTACGGTATATTGTAGCCATATTGTAAATAGCAAATATAACCCTTTTCAATTCAATACAATAATTATTAAGCGAACTATTACACATCGTTTTGCTCGTCTTACCCGTGCATTGCTTGATTTACTGTTTTCTTTTTTTTTTTATATCTGAGGTGTTTGCGTCTGTGGTCTCTTCAGTGCTTGCCCCACAACGCGGTATGCGCAAAGTGGTGGTCGGGTGAGCTGCGTCTAAAGGTTTGTAAGGTAAATGTTCTACTTAGAAGAAATCCTTAATACGTGCCGGAAGTGTGCATGTGCATTTATTGTAATCATAAGGAGGAAGGGGGGTGCGAAGTTCGGAAGTGGAGGCGCCAATAAACCGACGGGGAAGGGGAAAGGGATAACAACGTTGGGGGAACATTGAGACACTTTTTTGTTTGTTGAGGTGAGGTGTGGAGAAGAAACGGACACGGCCCCACACGCAGCTGAGGGATAACCCACAATCTCTATTTATTTGGACTTCTTATATTTGTAATAAGACGGGTTATCACCGTTCTTCTCGCTTCAAAACCGGGATAACTTCAAATATCCTAAGCCAACGTTTCCAGTTTCATTTCAAATTACCAATATGCTCCTCCGGTCGTCCGCGTCGCTCAATATAGCGTACAAGACAACTACTGAAAGGAATTCCGACACGCTGTCGTATATAAAACCGGCCTTTTACTAGCACCAAATTCGTGACTTTATACGGAGATACGCAGACAAGATGAATGTTGGCTTTCAGGAGAAATCTTTTCGGTTTCTCAGATCTGCACTGCTTCCTTCTCTTGATGATGTACCTCAGTAAAATAGATATATAAAGAGAAATACTTATATTGTGATAAACATTGCGAAGAAAAGAAACTGAGCAAGGCTAGGAGTAAGAAGAAATAGGAAATTATGTAAGTTATTGTTTGCTTTTCCTGATGCCGAGAAGGTCAAATATACAATGGACTCACATGACTTAGTCTGAAATATGGGACTGAGAATTATATACTTCATCTGATATTCGGAGTACTTCAGAAGCCATTTCTTTCGTGTCGGTTTGGTAGCGTCTAAAGATTATGCCATTCAAAATAAATTCAGGATTCGCAGATTTCGTGTGATAATATTTATTTTTGCTTCCTCGTCCATTCTTCTCGTGCGTCACATCTTGAACTTCAACTGATTTCGAGGTGAATTTCCCCAAATGAGACTAAGATTGGCCGGCGTTTCGCACTATATTGTTTACTTACGTGTAACGCATACATGATACCACCAAATACAAGTATCAAATTGCTCATGCAAATCCCAGCGTGCACACCTTGAACTTGATAAAATAGAGATTGTTCCATACCTCTTCGTGGTGGAAACCTGACGAGAATCAAAATAAAAAAACTGATAAAGGAAAGAGAGAAAAAAAAGAATTAATACAGAATAGGACGGACAATAAATTAACAAAGAAAATGAGACTTCAAAAGAAACAAAGTTGAAAAAATTATACACAAGATATAAAAGAAAATAAATAACAAATAATAGAAAGAAAGCAAGACAGAAAAGAATTATTTATTATTGTTAAATACAATACATGGGAACATAACAGGATTAATTATTTGAATTTTTATTGTTTTTGTCAGGTCAGTATTAAAACTTCAGGTCAGTATTAACCTAAAAACAGTTTTCTGGCTTATTTGAGTGCGAATTTGAAAGAAGTGTGAAGCACAAGATCATGTTCTCATAATTTAAATCTTTATTTGTCACATCAACACAAAATGTTGACTATGACAGGTGGAAATGATATGTCAAAATATCAATAATTAGAGAACAGGCATAATAAGAAGCAAAATAGTAATACTCACATAGCTGAATTTAGTCAAATTATTTTTGTTTTAACCTAGTTTAAGAGTCTAAAAACTAAAACTAGTATCTATTATCGATCCATTTTTTCCCACAAAAAATTAATTATTATTTAGGTACTTACGCAACTTTTGATAAAACATTTTCTCTTACAGATATCAACAGCATTGAACTTGTGGTAGAAAAATAAGTCTCAATATGCAGAAGGGATGATTTAATAATTTTGAGTTAAAAATATATTAATTATATTTTTTTATCAAAAATAAAATAAATAAAAATATACTCTTATTTATGAGTAAATGACGTCATTACTTGGCTCTTCCGCCATTTATGATCAATCTCATCCATCTTAATGTAAACCCTACACCAACATTTGATGCCATCTACTTCTTTTACTTACTCTGAAGTGCTGTAATAAAAAAAAATGTTACTAGTAAATTTTTTAAACAACCTTATATTTATGTTAAGTAAAATAAAATGTACTAAAACCAAAAATAAGTAAAAAAATTTAAAGGGCAATGCTAAATGTTATTTGTAAGTAGATATAGTTTGCAAGGATGGATCCTAATATAAGATGTAGGTAATTGTATTATTCAGGATTTGAGTTATCCCCACAAAAAGGTCACCTAAGTTTAGATCAGAGGGAGGGCGAGGAGATCAGTGGAGATTGCCCAATCTGGAGATACGGTGGCCTGCAAACTAATCCCTGGAGACAGCCATGTAATTACGTTCTGTGTGTGGAGTTGCACCATTTTGTTAAAACCATTGTCCATCCCCTCATTACCCATCTGCGACATCGACGAAGAAGGTTTGGATCATCGTAATGTAGCGCTCTGAATTAACAATCATAGTTATATTATTTTCCTAAAAGAAGTACGGGTCAATCATGCCCTTCTCCCCAACCGTACATCATACTGTTACTCTTGGGCTGTGTTGTGGGGTCTCGTGTAACATCTGAGGGTTTTTATCACACCAGTTTCTACAATTTTGTTTGTTAACGAATCCATTTAAATGAAAATGGTCTGTATCACTTAAGAAAAATCATATTTTCATTATTGATCGTGGTATTACTTCACAAAAGACACGACGCTGTTCATGATCACCGTCACTAAGTTGCTGCCAAATCTGAATTTTGTATAAATGGTAATGAAATTATTTGTACAGTTGTTGATTGACCGTTGCACTTTGTACAGTTGTTGATTGCACAGCACGCAAGTGAACCGACCGTTTAGGGCTCTGTATCGCAAACGCCCTAACTCGCTAGATGTTTTTGGGTGTACGGACTGGGTTAGGAGGACCAGGTGATATCTTCATTATGGAATCAGTTGTTTTGAATTTTCAACTCGATCTCAAAATGATGTTGCGGTCTAAATGGTGTTGTGGGAACATGTCGGCGGACCGTAATGGGGGGTGAAAGTCACGTTATGCCTGTGTCACGGACTCGTTCACAAAAAATCGCCGGAGAGTGACCGTACGATGCTCCACGTTCCATGACTTCGCGACAACTAAACTTCCTTCTCTAAGGGCTACACACTTGCGATAGCTGAACGGAGCTATTTTCACGTTCAAAAATCGCTCCGCTGGTGCTATATCACACTTGCGGTGCAGAGCGGCAGCGATAGTAGGGGAACGTGAGTAGGGGCGGAAGGAACAAGGTCACTAGCGGACGAAATCTGGCATACTACGCGCATGTCTTGTACGGAGCATCCATGCAACTGCCCGTTGCCTACACAATGCTATTATTGTAAAAACATCTCTATACGTAACAAAAATGTTTAAAGCAATATTTATTGTTTGCTATGCAGAAAACACCACGATGACTAATTTTATTTTTTAAATAATGAAAATAGACCTACTATACTAGATGTCGTTTCTCAGTAATAGTGAAATATACTTACATAAGAAATAAATTACAACTTACGACATTTTTAGGACGGTTACGACGTATACTGCGCTTATTAAAATACCTTGCTAGGTTTATATTTCTTGTTACAATTTGTTACCACCCAATGACGACTCAAACCACGAGTCAAAACATAGTGTTTAAAATATATTGCAAACCAAAGCAGTACAAACTGCGTATGACCACGTGGAGGATAATAAACTAATTTAGTAAAAAGTGTCGTAAGTTTTTATCTATCTTATATATATTATTAGTAAATTAGTTTATTGTCCTCCACGTAGTCATACGCAGTTTGTACTGCTTTTTTGATAATAAATGTATTATTATTATAAATTTATTATTATAATGAACGTCAATAGTAGAATACTATAATAATGATTTAATTCACATTAAATTACCTTTTAAAATGTACTCTTACCACTTAATTTATCAATAACTACCTCCCAAAATACTTAACATGATTGTGGCTCAACATTTTTTTGTTCCAGAACTGTTAATTTTAAGTAGTAGAATAAATTTTTTATTTACGCTTTAAATGAGGCCAACTGTAGGGCAATATTTCTTCTATATTCAAAAATTGTGAATGTAATGTAATTTTTATTATGAGAAAGGAATTGTACAGAAAAAACTACACTATATTTTTAAACTTCCCTACTCTGACGATTTCTATTAGATTTTTAGGAAGTCATGTTTAGTTCGTAACAAATACTTGGACATTCAAAAGCTCAGCACAGTGCCAATTCACAACATAACACTATCATACACTGTGACATCACAAATAAAGTACGACAGACAGCTCATGTTGAGGAACAAATATTACGAATCATTGAAATGTAAAGCTTAAAATATTGGTGAGAAAATGCACATTACTCTCTCCAATAAAATTACACCAAAACTTTTGACAATAACAAAAAAATGTCAAAAGACTAAAATACAGAAAGAAGAATACACAAAGAAATCAAAAATAGGAAAGCATGTAAAATAAGGATGTTTTAGAACGTTCTAAGAAGAAATGCACTTTTCATTTTATGCTAGTCCTCAGCATTGTTCTTCATACCCATAATATTTCAGTTAGTTAAAATGCTACCCAAAATATTGTAGGCTGAATATCCACCTGTAGATAAGTCAGTTGGTCCTGTGAAAATGGTTACCACTTCAATAGAACCAAATAATGAGAATATTTTCTCTTTTGCATTGTTTCCAATAATTTTCTTAAGTTACGTTTTCGTCTCGCTAATAGTATGTTCAAGTTGGCGAACATCGTCTTAGTATTGTTGTGTACGGTTTTACGAAATAATATTAATTACCTACTCTAGTAAACATCTGATATCGTGGCACTATGAATATGGCTTTTGACAGTAAAACGTAATTTTTGAAGTAAACATTTATAAAATTGCGATTTGAAATGAATTAATTGTAATATGTATATATGTGCATAAATCTGAACGCCGATAAAATCAGTTGACCTATTTCAGGAAAACGGGACTATTTATTAAATCATGCAGATATTCTGAATGAATATTTGAAAAGTAATTGGTTCATTCCAGTTTTTTTCACCAAATTTTATTATATATATATATTTTATTATATAATAATAGCAGTAAATAAAGTCAACTTTCAGTTCATTATTCATCATTATTTTCAGAAAATGTGGGTTAGTCCTCCTGGAAGAAAAAACTTGAAAAACGAACTCCTCTAAAAAGAACGTGAGAATTTTTTTATGAAGTAGTGTGGAGTTTATGAAGCAGTTTATTTATCACGTCCGTTACCAATTTCTTCCACATTCTTGGAACGGCAAAATGATGCAACATTTGTAAAATTCGTTAATTACTGAATTCACTATTCCAAATCAATTCATTTTTTTTATTTCTAAGGTTTCGTGGTTTTCTTTATTTCTTTAGTTAACTGTCACGACCCATTGAATCTTAGATCATCTAAATTTTGTCCACTGCGCTACTCTGAGTCCCGATCTCCCGAATATGCAAAAGTCAGTTCTTTTCTTCTCGTACGCGTATTTTCCTTAATTTCTCAGCTACAGGCCCAATTGTTTGAATTTCCGAATATACGAATCAACTCCATCCCGAATTAGTTTGGATGTTTCACGAATAGTTAACATAGTACATTACTCCACGTTCATCGCACAGAAAGTCACTCGCACTGAAATTTCCCGTATAACCTATTCCCCCCCCCCATTGTAGCCTACTGGACAACCCTGTCTGTTGCCCGGCTGCACATGCTGCTGATGCGTGCTCTTTTTGACATCCATGGGCTACAGTTACAAATTTTTAAGTTCAATATACCAGTAAAAAACTCAGTAATAAAACGAAACGTTAATAAATAAATATAACCGCCACTCCCCAGGGTGCATGACCCCAAATCTAAGGAAATCGTCATTTATTCCTTGAGTATCGAGCGTGTGGCCTTCTAGTTGTCAAGTGTGGGGGTGCCAAGCGCCAAGCATGGTAATACTGAAGGCAGACAATTTCTCGCTCTCTGCATGCCACTGCAGATAGGAATACGTCCAATGAATCAAGCGGCGGGAATACAGCCACTGTGCGTTGAAGAAGGCCACAGAGATATCCGGGACCCAGCGTTTCAACACCGTAGCGCGAAGCGGGGACTTTCGAGCAGTGGAGGCATATATAAAAATGGCTGCAGAAATCAACTCTACGAAGAAATTCATGAAACTGTGTTTGGAAGTAGAAGTGTCATTTGTGGTTATATAGTCGAGTACGATAAATGTATGTATGGTTGAGACCATTTGTCCGAATTTATGAGCCAAAATGGCAAAACAAATATGCGGATGATTACATCTGTAGTTTAATTAAAGAAACGAGGAGAAATGAATGTAGGGAAAAAGACAAAGGACAAAAGCATAACATTTATTGATAAAATTAGCTGATTATTTCAATACCTTCCTTGATCGTCTGAAGCTCAATGAAACCACTCCTCCCCTTTAACAACAAGGCATTCTCAGAAAACCAAGAATTGTTTTCGTTGTACGTAATTAATTATTTCTCCTTCAAAATCCGTTCAGATATTTGGGATTTAGATAACTGGAATATTCTAAACTGGATAAGTATTAAACGTTCTATCCTGGATATTGAATGCAATTGAAGTATTTACAAACAAATATTTAGAATTAAGCATTTTGTTGCGTCCTGTCCTGTTATAATGCACTGAATGGTGAATCAGCTGCCACGTTGCTCTAGTATACTTAATTTTATTTTGTGCAAAAATATAATTACTTACCACTTTAATTGGTCTCGTTTAAGCAGATTTTTTATATCATTTCTAACCCATTTACACAGTTCTGTAGGAAAACAAGAATTTTTTATACGTGCTTATTTCAGATTATTTCGACCTCAAAAAGGAAGCTTCCTTAAAATCATTTTCGTTTCACTGTTTTACTGTGAAAATTCTCCCTTTCAGGTTCAATCAATTCGTTAATATTGTACTGCAAATATTCATGGTACGTACCAACCAATGCTGTAGTGAAATGCTTTTACCGTAAATTCTATTTTTAAAGCTCCAGGAAATGAGCAACTCGAATTCGTTGCCAGTAATGGAGGGGAAAATCAGCCCAAAATACTACATTATATGTATTGCTTAGTGGTTAAAGTCGACTGGACCATACGATTGGGATATCAGTCACTCACAACTCCCTGGCCCAAACAGCATGTTGTAGAATGAGTGCCGGATCTATTCCGAGAGGTAAAGGGTTCGGAGAGCTCTCCTCCTCTGTAGAATCACTTGGGGAACAGAGTGACTTTCACCTGCAATGGATGATAGGAGTTCGCAATTCAGCAATGTGTTGCTAAGTGAGTAATAAAGCAATTGAAACGGTATTTCTATCTCCTATATTCGACAGGGTTAGTGTTACAGCTTCATTCATCTGGATAGTATCGTTCGATGTTTCCTGTTTAATTTCTCAATCCATTACATGGCATTGTTCTGGTGTACCCAGTGCATTTGCGAAAGACACAACGTTATCGGAGAAAAGATCATTGACTACACGTGTAGCTCACTCAAAACAGAATTCAGAAAATGAAGGATAGATTCCGTGATTATGGAGTTCTTCAGCTTCCTCAACTACGTAGCGCTCCAGGACGTCTTCTTGGATCGTTTGTAGTCCTGGAGTGCGACAGGTGGCAGCCCACGCCGAAGTAACTCCGTATCGGCAAGGTCCTGGTCCCCGATGTGCTTGTAAGAGATTGATCGTGATGAGTTGAGCACATCAAGGACCATCTTCTCAGAGAGGGCCCTGCGACGCCACTTGTTGTTGCAGATTTTCTTGAGAGGGACGTCGTTCTCCGGAGTCCATTTGCCCAGTGATCCCAACGATGCGAGACCGGGGTCTGAAGGTACCTAAGAAGCCTAAGTATTTCATATTTTTCCAATTTCTCCGCGCGCACACTGTCTAGGACCCCGCAACCGGCGAAGGGGACGGAGACTTCAAATATTAGAACGTTGTTCCACTTGCCGACCACCAAGTCAGGCTTCAGTTGGTTCGCCGTGAAGGCTCGAGACTCTTCCAGCACATGATGACCGGAACCCCGCGCTGCGCTTTGAGGACTCCAACAATCTTGTTATGGCGCAGCATCCACTGGGTCACGTGAGTCAGGCAGTTGTTCAGCGCATGTGGCAGTGTTTCCCGCATTAGCGCACCCGTTGAATCGCAGCACCCATTGCGGCAAGTCACCGCAGAGGGATCCGCGTTCTCATACACTTTGTTCCGCAGCTCTCGCAGCAGGTTTACTCAGAGCTTCAGCGGAACGGCCCTGATCCGTGCATTGCAACCACTTCACGTTGTGGAGCTGCTGGCAGGTTTTTCTGAAGCGCTTCAGGACTAGGTAACGCTGCTTTGGAGCGATGACTCGGTTGGGGGTGACCTGCNGTGACTCCTCCGTAGCCCCGGGGGGGGGGCTGCTGAGGCAGCGGAAACAGCGGCTGCTGAGGCAGCGGAAACAGCGGCTACTGAGGCAGCAGAAACAGCGGCTGCAGTGACCGTGGTAGCTGGAACCCTAGAGCAGATTGTGTGGTTGAGGCGGCCGGGTTGGCAGCGGCCTCTGGGGTTCCAGCGTTCGCGGTGGCCTAGTCAGCGGCGGTGGCATCGGCTGAAGCTTCCATATACGTGGCATCGTTTGTGCCAGCCGGCGCGGTTACGGTAGCCGCGGCGGCATGCTCCGCAGCAGTGAATACAGTTGGGCTTGCTGAGACAGACAGGAGGGCGGCGGCAAGTGGTGGAGAGGTGGGCGGCGGGCATGGCTGCGTCTGTTGAAACTTCGGTGGGAGTGGCCGCATCATGCATGTTGGCGGCGGTTGACCCTGTTTCGTCGTTGACGTCGGAGATAAATCTCTGGGATTCTCTGGGTTTCGGAAGTAGTAGAGAGGGGTGAATCTCCCCCTGCTTATTTTCGAGGAGTGCGCCAAGTGACGCCCAGACTTTCCTCGTCCGCGACCACTAGCTTCCAACAATTGGAGTTCTTCGCGTTTGCTCACCTGACAAGTATGTGCTCAACAATTCTGACGTGGTATCGGCCACCGCAAGGCAGTGGCGGACTACCTCAGCGAGGTTGGCGGCTGCGGAGCTGCAGACTTGGGGTCACTGCTAGTGAGAATCTTGAACCCTATGTCCACAGCACAGATGTCCATTTCAGCCGCCATTTCAAGGAAGCCAACAGCTCCCGCGTCTATGTCCTATTTAAATAGTGGGATGTTGCCCGTTGGGAGAGATTTATGAGGTGTTTGAATGCGGGGCGGGTCTGGTCCAGATGGCTCATTTGCGACTTTGAAATGTCAACCATTTGGACCGGGAAGTATAGGGAGGGGAGAGAAAATGTTTTGAGAGCAGAGAGATGCTGCCACGGGTGAAGGGGAACATCCACAATCCTATACGCCGCCTCTTGAATTCGCCGTACATCCTCCCATGTTGGGGCAAGCTGGTAGTCAACCGGCTTTCCTAGATAACACACCGACTGGGGGAAGTCAAGGGCCTCCATTGGTCGTCCATCAACCGTAAACTCAGTGCGCCACAGGCCGCCGAGGACGAGGTGGATGGAACGGCATTTTGATGGCTTCGCCCGTATACCGACGCGCAGAAGAACGCTTGCCAGTTTGTTGATGCGGTCCTGGAGTTCCGCAGGGGTGTCGGCGAGTACGGCGATGTCATCCGCGTACGCCTGCACGGAGGGTTTCTGCGGGGGCGCGACTTCAATTCTCCGCAGGGCTGCATCGACCACTAAATTAAAGAGGTGGGCCGATAGGAAACAATCCTGTCGGATGCCTCGACTCATCGGAATTCTAGTCGTCGCCCGTCTCTCGCTAGGACGGTGGTACTGGTGCCCGACGATTTCCAGGAACGCATCTCCGGTGCCCGCGGTGAACGCGGCAGCGGCAGCAAAGATGACGCCATGGGGTAATGAGCCGAACATATTTGCTAAGTCCAGAAACGGGACGCTGAGGTTCCTCCGATGTCGTCTGGCATACCCAATGGAATTTTAGAGCACGAAATTGTGTTCCAGAACGCCATTAAAGGGACGAAAGCGCTTCTGCTCTGCGGACAAGACGGAGTTGCGCTCGGCCCATGTTGAGAATCTCGACGCCCAGACGCACGCGTGCAGCTTAGCGAGCGTTGACATAAGAACGATGGGCCGCCAGTTGTTCATGTCGCTCGCTTCTCCGCCCTTAAATATGAGGCAGGTGCGTGATCGCTTCCAAGCCGCCGGTGACGAACACAATTGTAGAGCGATGCAAGCACCCGCTCATCGGGGTGAACGGAGCGGAGATGGTTGTACGTCAGGCGGTCCTATCCGGGCGTCGAATTAGTCGCAAGGAGCAGAGTTGCCACGTCGGGCCTGTGTGGCGGTTGGCGTAGGTGCCGCACACTGGGCGGTTGCAGCGCGCGGCGTGGTCACAGAGCTCGGTTCGACGTGGCAATGGCACTTGGAGTGCATTGGGGCGGCGCGACTGCTCATCCTCGCGCGGCTGCAGCGAATTGCTACACCCCATCGGGAGGCACCTCCACTGTGGGCGGCTCGTTGATTGCGTGGCTGCAACTGGACGGTCCTAGCCGGTGGCACTTCCGTTGCGGGTGCCCTGCTAGCGGCGGGCGGTGCGGCGGGTGGTGCGGCGACCGGCAGTGCAGCGTTGACGGCGACGGGAAGCGCTGCAGCGACAGGAGGTGCGGCGGCGATGGGCCCAGCAGTGGTTGCACGCCGGGTAGATCACCAGTAGCCCGTGTTTCCAGTCTAGTATGGTTGGTAGTTACTGACTTCCTTCCCCGTCTCCTACCCCTTCCACGACGCCAGGGGAACATCTCCACAGTTGGACGGTAGTATTTTTTTGCTGCCTCCGACAGGTCCACGGTCGGTGCGGGAGCTGGTGGCGTGGTTGGTTCCTGCTGCGTGGCGTGAGTATCTCGTGCGTCCGCGATTCGTGCAATCACACTTGTGCGTGAAGAGTCGGCTCATTCTTCTACTTTCGCTCGCGCGGCCACCTCAGGCTGCACGACCGGAATCGGCGGCGGAATGCTCGGCGATGCTGTGGCGGTGACGTGCTCCTTTGTGAGAGGAGGATCAGGGTTTGAGCTCGGAGCAACAGTAAGGGAGCTTTCCGTGACCTGGGGAGCCGCTGTTGCCACCACGCTGGAGTGCGCCGCCTCAGGGACAACTGTTCGTGCTGCGGAATTTGGTGGGGCGACAGCGGGGATGCCTGACGCAACAGCTTGGCGGTTTTGTGCGGTGCTCTCCGGTGTTGTAGCGGAGCAGAATTGGCTCGCTCCTTTGTGTCGTGAGCAAGCTGAATGGGCGTTTGTTGATGAGTTGTGAATTTTGCTCTAGTTCGCTCAACGACCGTGGGCATATGCCTGTATTCATGTATTACCACCTGCGGTACACGATTCTTGTATTTCGTCCTAGTATTGCCGCTTTGCGGGGTTGTGGAGGTCGTGGCGGCCTCGACCTCGTTGACTTTGTCATTCCCGTGTCATCCCTCTGAGCCAATTTCGTAGGATGGCTACGCCTCAGCTCGGGGCGCGCTTGTCGAGGTTTCGCATGCGGTAGCTGGGAGCGCTGTTGCGGTGAGAGTCGATGAGAGTGGAGAGACCCGGCGGTGAACTTATGCTGTGGAGGTGGTGGAGTCTGACACAAAGCAGGGAGACTCACCTGAGCCATGCCGCGCTGCTGCGCAAGGGGGATCGTCTACATCAACTGCGGCCGGTGTATCGTTGGGGCAGCACCAAGATGCATCGGCGCTAGCGATTGTGACTGGGAGCTCGTCGCGCTTCCTGGGAAGGGGGACACAGGTTGCTTCACTTGACTTGGTGGCAGAGGTGGAGGTGGCTCTAGGGCGCGTCGAGTACAGACTTTCACGGTCTCTCTTGTCCACGGCGTCGGCGCATCGTAGTATCCCGCCTCTTCTTTACCCCGCATCCTTTTGTGCAGCCTGCCGTTCTGTCGTACTTGCTTTACATGCAGGTATCGCATCATGCAGCCCAGCATTGCAGAATGCTGGATACGGGAGGGGCTGTCACGGCGCTGGCTTCTTCCCTGCCAATGGGAGGCATTGCTACTGATGTTTTCTCACCTCCCTGACGAGAGTGTAGCAGCCGAGGCAGAGAGTTGTCACCGTGGCGTCATGTGAGCGTCTGACGTGCTCAATAAATGAGTCACGCCGTCTTTCAGTGAGGTTTCAGGTCACTGCTCTCTTGCACTCTGGTCAGATAAGCACTTTCGGTGTCGGCATAAGCAAGATCCAGTGGCCCTCAGTGCTTCGGGTCGCGTTGCTCACTGGCACGTGGATTCCCCCCCACTATTATCACTTTCGGGTGCTCGAGTGCAGAGCGGGGGATACCTATGGATGGACCCACAACCTCGATATCACTGAGGCAGATGCATTCATCGCGCGTCCTGTACCTGGGATCTGCCGGTTTACCGCATCACAGACAGGCCATTTCTAAGTTCACCGCATATACTCTTCTTATGTGGGAGTCGTAGCGGCAAACCCGCTCAAGGTTGTTGAGATGGACCCATATCAACTCACCAGGGCACAACGGGTAAATGGGAGATGGAGGGAGCGGGTACCGCGCCTGCACCCCTGTCTCCGCGATCCACGGTTGGATCAACTGGACTCCGATGTCATCACGAATCTGTCTCTCCATAGCGCTATCAGGCGCTTCTGCGTCAGAGTTGTCGCCCGATGCACTAGTGGTAGTGTGACGAGAAGATGTAGCAGCAGCGAAGGAAGAGGTGACTCCTGTGGAAGCTGCGGTGACAGAGGAGGTGGCGAAACCTACAGTGGCCCGTCCGGGCTGTGCCACAGAGCTGAGACCAGCGGCAGCGGTCGAGACAGCAGCAGAAGCTGTGGTAACAGGACATGCGACCGGGCGGGTGGCAGCGGTGGTAGTGACAGCCGCATAAGTCAGTCGCTCAACCCCCGTTGTGGCGGCACCAGTGGATGCGGCCGCCTCCCCAACGCAGGCGGTGGCGCGGGCAGATGCTATGCTTACTGCTTCAGCAGCGATCTTGTCGGTCCACAATGCCAGGTTATTTTTGATGGCGGAGGCGTTGATGGTATCAGTGGAGACGGGCAACTCGGTGATAGTGGCGGCGGCAGTGGCGCTCGGTTTGGGATATTGGAGGCGGCAACCAATTCAGAGGAGGCGACTACGATATCATCAGCGGACACGTCGTCTGTCACATCGTTGGGCGGGACAGTGGCATCAACTGTTGTCATTTGATTGTCAGGTTGACAGCTGTCATTCAAAGCGTTCTCCTCGCTGTTCCACTCTGCTACAGTGGTGGCATGGTGAAGGCCTCGGTGTCGAGGGAGACGGCGGCAATGGCAGTCTCTCCAGCTCCCGCGGCTAGGCTAGTGATGGTGTTGTCGTCCCACTCAGTGAGAGTGGTGATGGCTGCTCCGGTGGTACTTGATTCGGAAGGAGCGGAGGCGGTGGTGACCAACTCTGAAGAATTACAGAACCGGTGGACGCCTCACTGTCTGTCACGTCATTGGGCAAGCCAGTGGCTATGGTTTTTACATCGGTCATGTAGTTGTCAGATTCACAGCTGTCATTCAATGATTCGCCTTCGCTGTTCCCCTTCGCCGAAGTGGAAAGAGCAACGTTGACACCGACGGAGGCTTTGGTGGTGGCATAGGCAGTCTCGCCGCCTCGCGCGACCAGGTTAGTGGCAGCGGCGGGTGTTGCAAAGGTAGCGGCGGCATTCATAACGGTAGGAAGGAAGACGGAGGC
The DNA here is from genome assembly GCA_002313205.1 of Laupala kohalensis. Classification (NCBI taxonomy): domain Eukaryota; kingdom Metazoa; phylum Arthropoda; class Insecta; order Orthoptera; family Trigonidiidae; genus Laupala; species Laupala kohalensis. The sequence continues at coordinate 440,881 of NNCF01126704.1, read as the reverse complement.
GACCAACAGGCGGTGCTCCATTGGCTTTCATAATAAGTGATTCGTTGACAGGCCGAGGTCTGTCAACTACTTTGACAATGCTCACGCTGCTTTCCGCAAGCTCCGGCACATTTGTTTTCTGGATGGCGATGTTGACTGTGGGCAGCATTGGGGAGTCTGACAGTACGACTCGCTTGCACCGGCCTCTCTCCGGTGGTTTCGTGGGGCTGGCGAACCGGCAGTTGAACCGGGCTCAGCGGCGGTGGGGTGAGGCAAGTGTACGTACGTTTCCCGCGGGTGACGGGCATGACGCTGCAGCGTTCGGTGGAGACTCTGCCGCTCGCGTCGCAGGACTGTGTGAGCACGAGCGCGTGCGACCCGCTCTCTCCCGGCGGTGTCTCACACTAATAGTGGCCACCTCTCTATCCTCGCTTCGCAATCGTGATACATGCGTGGAGCGCCTCAAATTGTATCGCTCCATTTCTCATAGTATCCGTCAGTCCGTGGAAAGATGGCAGCGCATTTACATATGAGCGATTGCAGACTGACTTTAACAGCCCGCATACGCAACTTGGGCCGCTGCAGGTTTTGTTATGGTTAGTTGAGGACTTATTTTTGTTTTGCGTCGCAGACACAAATTGGGGGCAAAAACACAACAATACTCTAGGTATGATTCACTTTAGTTCACTTATTGGTGGTCAGAAGTGTATGAGCCACGGCTTCCGCTCACACCCATATGAAGGGCACAGAAGGGCATTCATATTTACAACAAAAGTTGTCGAAAGTCACTTTGGCATCAATGAAGTAGTTCGGTTCTGACAACTACTTTTGTTTCAAAATTCAAGATCATTGAAGTCACATAAAAGAAGTGTGATGATATTCCTTAATATTTATTTCTGAAATAGTTTGCTCGAGTTTTCCTAATGTGTGGTTTGTCAACTCTGTGGTTTGTAGTGAGTGCTGTACTCTCAAACTCATGGGTCACAGAGACGTGACGTTTGATACAACCAGAACCGTGTGCTCATGAATCGGGACTTTTCGTCTATCCCATTTGGATTCCAAGAACAAACTTTTGTGTTTCTTCACTATTATATTTTGACATAAAACAGAAATATCAAAACGTACACGTTATTTTAAAGTTGAGAATGTTTCGTTGAATCTTTTTTCCCATCATCATTTCAAATCTGAGTTCATGAGATTTCATTCCTTTACTATCAAATTCGTCTTGCTCGCCCAGACCCCCAAATAACGGACTACGCATCCAGAGTAAAAAATCTTATTGCTAGATTTAAATGATTCACCACGAAGTCCATCAAACGCATAGTGCATCCGGTAACACTTAATCTAAATGGAGAAAATTGTTTTTTGCGGCACCATATAATAGCAATAAAAATTTACAGCAAAATGTCTGATGTATTGTATTTATTTACTATCACGAATGATTTTCAAATAAAATATGAATTCCGCAGATCTGTTTGTCGTAAACATTCTAAATAATATTTCTCTAAATATTTGGTTGATGCATATCTACGTTACCAATGTATATATTATTAAAATAAATTATTCCTACAACTTGTGTGTTTCCTCTGCACTTCGTAACATTACATTTTTTTATCAATTTATCATACACACTTTGCACTTTATTGTATTCATCGTACGCTCCTTCATTTCGTGAGGATGGAAATCAATGACCTTTAAGAAAATATTAATACGATATTTCAAGTCATGTTCTACATTCATTCTCTGTTAATTCGTAATTAAATAATAAAAAAACTTAAACACACGTACGAAATGAAAGAATAAATCGATACAAATTCTCGATTAGCACACAACAAATTTTTGTTGAATATTGATATATTATTCTTTGACTGGTAATGCTCATTGTATTGTATTCTAGGAGTAAACAAATGGGCCTCCTGCATACTGAAGTAACACGGAGTAAAACAACTAACTTATAATGGTACGGATAAAAGACAGGTGAAAGATAAAATTTCTTTTTCACGAGATGAGTTGAAACACAAACTACAATTTTGTATCTTAATGAGCCTTAAAAATTACACAATAGTAGTTTCCCAAAATAAGTCATTCCAAGTTTAAATTCAAAATCAAAATTAAGTATATCACACAGAAATTGTAGAAGAATCAAACTCTGCTGTACACCTTAAAACCTGTGGATCTCTAGGAAAATAATTCAACCAAAATTAATTAATCGAAATAAGCAGTTGGGAAGTTGTGTTTATAAAATAAGCCCATGCATTTCCTGGCTTCAAAACCTTCTGCTCACGAGGCTCTCGTCTTAACCCCCACACCACTGATGAACGTATACAATTATTACGATAATAGCTTATAAAACATCTAAGAGTTTATCGCTAATAGCATCAATATCTAAATCTTAACACTTTTACTTGATTATATGCAGACATTTAGTCACGCACTTATTTATAATTGCAGTTAACTTAAATTTCAATATTGTAATAAATTGCTTTGAACGGACACAGGAGCGAAGAAATCAACAGTTTGAAACTTGTAATATTCGAAAATTCTAATGCTTTATAACGTAACGAAACAAGCATAGATATATGCATTTAATACTTGCCTGCTTAATGATATAGGATTTATATCAACAGTTAAAAGGAACTCAACGTGTCAATTTGTTACAAAATGCAAGTATCCAACTCATCATGGCAGCAGCAATCCATAACTTCGATTTACGACTTTTTTTTTAAACAAGCATTTTTGAAAGAAGTGTTTCATACAAAAAATAAAATTCAATTAGTTATTCTTCAGATCCCGTTTTATATGTTTACAAAAACAATTACTGAAAGAAAGCAACATTTACTCACTGTATTTCGCTAAGTGTCTTTGCAAAGAATATAAAATATAAATACGGTCCGTTGTTGGACGTATTGTAAGAGATTCCGAAATAGAAAAAAATATTAGAAAAATTTTAAAATACGTTTCATATATAACATGAAACACTGCTTTGAAATATAAAATTAAGCTAACATTCTTTTTCATGGTAATAATTATTGTTTGTAGCCTAAAACTCCATTCTTCACGAACGTAAACATACTGTTGTATTGAATCAAAGAATCTATAGAAATTGCCACCGTCCTTTGCGTTCTTAAATTGGCTTAATAGAACTTATTGATCAAATAAATACACTATATCATTTACTATGATCTTAGTTTTTACACTTATAAAGATCGTAATACGAATTTCAATCACAATACTACGAAATTATTTCAAGCAATTTATATCAAACATGTCTAGGATTCATTTTGGCAACGTAAATAATAAGCAACTTTGCAATATAAATAAAATACAAATACGAACCTGAGCTATTCATTCACAAAAGAGCTTACGACACATTAATGAATAAATGTTATGTTACAAAACGCGAGTATCCACAAGAAGTAAAGAACTACTACACACCTTAATTTCTCAAGGCTGGAAAACAATGTCCTTATAATAAGATTTATTTATTTCTGTAACACATAAAACCTTCCAATTAGTTGTGTTCTGTCTCACACGAATTCTGAAGCCAGACTGAAAGTATCGTATTGATTCTCTTTGTAATCTGAACCAAATTGCAGAATGACATGACTCATCCCACTGATCATGAACACGGCTGACTCAAACCAAATATACGGAGCATCCTACTTATAAGAATGTAATCATTTACTCAATGTTACTCGTAGTTGGAAACAGCTGAGCAAGTTTCGCGGGGCTTTTCATTCCACGAAGTCGTAGTACGTCATTTAAGACGTTATATTTCTATTGGTCGTGCGCCTTTCCTTCTACAATCCTATTTATTAAGAGTTATTATTAAGAGTGATCGTGATGTAACGAAACATTTTGGCTTGTCTTGTCCCATTAATTTTTATTTTATATTTCCAGAAATCAATGTAAGGGGTCTCCTTGTTTGCATGTTGTGGATAATTCGAAGTTCTCCTTTTGTGCCATATTTTGGCGCCTCTTTCTCGCATTTGCGATTCCGTCCTGACCTATACATCGGAAAATCATTGTTTTTTGAATATCATTGCAACTATATCATCGGAATATCAGGAAGGACACGTTAAAATTAAAAAAGAGTTGCTTTTTGCTATAATTATTACAAAAAACTACATTGCTTTGCGATAATTAATTAATTGATTCGAACCTACAACGTCTCATTTCATAGATTTCTTGACTCTCTCATTTAACTGTTTTGTCTCCGAGTCACTCGATAAAAACCATGAGAAATGGTAAATTTCACATTTTGAGGGCTTGTTTAAAAAATGACCACCTCTACTATCCTTCATAAGACGAGGAGGTTCAAAGATTTTCATATTTTACTGCATAGAACTAGTCGCTACCTTCTAAAAATTTCCGGAACTTCTTTGACTCAATGTCTGGCTAATAAGGATTCTGAAGGGATCAACATGATTCACGAATCGATCCAAATGCACTTCAAGAACTAGAATGGGGTATTTGGCTGCGGCAGAAGGTTATCCGTAAGCCTCAAGCCTCAGACAATACCCCACTGTTCTAAAAGCAGAATTGTTTGCTATATTGGCTAGTGTAAAGGAAAGTATATATCAAAACTTTCAATGTAGGTGCAGTAGCACTCGTTTTGATAGTCAAGCGACTATCATTAATAGTTGTCAGATCAATTAGCAACTGGTCTGAAATGTCTGGAAAATTCAAAAATTTGCCTCGTGCAATGAAATAGAACGAATGTGGGTGCCACGGCAGGGGTATTTATGGAATTGAAAGAGTTGAAGAGCTGGATAAGAGAGGATCTGAGAATCCTTTTGTAGGACCTAAACCCAGTCTAGGTCTGTCATATGGATATGTCCGAGAGGCAATTCGTGACAGAATCAGATTAAAACAGAAGGTAAATATTTAATGTCAATTTAAGGACACAAATACTCCAACGCACTCGTAAAAGAGGTGATAAGAAGCAGGGTACAACTAATTATATGAGAGGAAATTCACTTCACTGTACAGTTGATTTAATAACTATATATTGCCAGTTAGGATATTTACAAGCAACAAAATTGGCTTAACAATCAATCCCTTGTGCAGGAGATGCCAAAAAGCAGAGGAAACTGTTTCTCATCTGCTCTGTGACTGCTATGTACCCACAGTCCTAAGAAAGAGACACTTCAAACATGAATTCATGTCACTACATGAATACCAGGAAATGCTGATCAACCTTCAAAATGGACGCAAGACATTTAGAAATTTAAAGAGATGAGAGGACAGTAGATTAACTCTAGTCGCAGTGCAACGGACATATAATTCCCTTCCTTAACGATATAATATGATGATTTACAGATACACTTCAAAGTTTTATCCAACCAATTATATGCCACGGTTGTGCAGGTTGGGGACACAGGGTAGTGCAAGGTTACATAAACAAGAATATTATACCATTCGAATGAATTTGTTGGTTACAGTGCAGAGAGTATTCTTCTACCGTTTCTTCGGATGCACTGTAGGTTATTACAAGAGCAATGCCTATACATTTACTACTTCAAAGAGTTCTTCTTAGCAAACTGTGTAACACGAAGAAAAATGTCGACTTTAGCAAAGATCACGAAATAATGAGCATGGGAGGAAAATATTAAGAGAAGAATTGCTAGACAATTTGCAGGCACGAGTAATTGTTTCCACAAAAGCTTGGAAGCCGTACAAATATATAAACGATGTGAAATGTGTGTTAAGGAACAGACAATGAATTCAGACGAGCGATGATTTCTAGAAGTATATTACAGGACACAGCAACTTTACAGAATGTCCCGGATCACCCAAACAGGACTTTCTAAACTCGGAAATACAATTTTACTGAACATCATTTGCTTTAAATTTGATATTACTTTCTCTTATTTTCTCTTTGATCCAACGGTGGACAACCTTTGGAAAATTATTTGGAGAAAAGGTTTAAATTAAGTGTATCAAAGATTTTTTCAGTTTTGTCTGTAGGAAAAGAAAATGGGTTGAGAAATCTATTTTAAATTTGGTGTACAAATGCATTTAGAAAACGCTGATCTTGAGCATGTAATTGTTCCCCGCAATTCCTCAGGAAGGAAGGGTAGCTGGAGGTAGGCATATCCACTAAGAATGACTAGACATATCGATCGAAATTTTTGGATTAAGTATGTTGCGTACGCAGATGAATTGCCATTTGTCTATAATCAAACGAATTATACGCAAATGAGAGAAATGGACTAAAATGATTAAAGGGTTGAATTCGAAAGGACTGCTTCTAATGACGGTGAAACACTTTAACTGTTTAGCCGAATCAATCTGACACCCTCCTGAGCAATTTCAAAACATCTGAAAAACTCACCCCTCCATAAGGATGGACTAGTTGGAGTTGGCATTGGTTTGCGAGGATAGGTGTTTTTTTCATCTCGGCTTCTTCAATAGACTTAATTTAGTCTTACAAAACTAAATAAGCCCTCCCTCACATTTAAAAGTGTTATTTCTTTTCTAGATTTTAGCGAAATGTTCACCCCTCGATACACGGACGGTTGTCCTGGCACTGAAATGAAGTGTAAGGTCTCTTGATAACATATGTCGCAAAATTTTTCATTGATCTATTCCAAAACATGTAAGTTCAGGAGAAATGCTTCTGTACATTTGCCCTGTAGTGTTTTACAAAAGAGAATTGTTTTTATAAAAATAAGAGTATAGATAAATTGTTTCTCCAGTACTTAATGGAGGTATCAAGCACAAGAAACATAACAATAAAAGCATATCACATGTACTAATTAACGTATAGCGAGTATGTGAATATTGTTGTGTTTGCTATATCGAGGGATACCTTTTAAGAGCATAAAAAGAGTTGACATTTGCTATAACCTTTACAAAAACTGTGGTTTTTAGTTTTTTTCAATAAATAAATAAATAACGGATTTGATCTTACATCGTCTCATTTTATAGATTTTTCAAGACTTATTAGTTTCTCACTGAACATTCTTGTCTCTGTTAAATATACGAGTCACTAGATTAAAAAATCGCAATTTTCGCAGTTTGAGGAATTTATGTCAAAAATTGACTACCTATACAATCCTTATTAGATTTTATAAGAGAGAACTATATCTTACCTCTACCTTTCTTGGACTTAATCATGGGGAAAATTCCCCTTTGCCAGATTGATGCTTTTTGTTCCCATTCATTGCAATCAGGGTACGATACAATGAATGTCTGTTGTCACTTTGGTATCATTTTATCATACATACGATACATACAGTATTTATACATACAATATGATCCAGTTTTATGTCCCTCGAAAAACAAAGTTGTCCATGGTGCTAGTTTATTATTACACCTAAATTCCCTATAAGAATTCTTAAATAATTTAAGATTTACGACCTTTTGATGGACGAATATCATTAATTTTTTGTTTTTAAGAACACGACGTAACGACTCGTCAGATGTAACAAATTATAACAAGAAACATAACAACAGAACAATTGTTCACCAAAAAAGCATAAATCACACAAATATTGTATTGTAAATACTCGATATATTTAAGAACATCGGAGGGCGGAATAAAAATAATGGCGATGCAATTTGAGGGAAATATTGAGTTATGGAAGAAGAGAACCAATGAAAAAATTGAGATATTCCAGTAGATCATTTGGTCTCCCATATAATTATCCGTCGAGAGAGAATTACGCAGTTGTATCTGTTATACGATGGACCCAAGCTGGTGACTGGAGAATTGCATTTCTTGCGCGTTGGTGCATCCTTTTCGGAGTGGTGGTAACTGCTGTGGACGACACTCCCATGGTAGTGAAGACGGACTCTTCTTTATATTTCAGTTCTCCGACTGGATTATCCAACTCATTAAGAAGCAACGGACGGTTGTTTCCTGTTAGCGATATTGTCGTTTTGTGAATGAGACTTTGGTCCAGGTTGGTAAACCTGGAAAAATCTTGGACTCAACTGGGGAACAAGCGTCGTCGTACGAGGCAGTCCGAGTAATGTGCGTGGGGAGTACACAAGGGCAGATCCCAGGCTTTTAAGAAGTCGAGTCTAGATGTACATCCAGCTCCGTGGTTGCGTAACAGAGTTCCGTGTCCACCAGACCTGTGTGGATCCGGCTCACAAGCCGTGCGGGCGGAAAGTATATCGTGAACCTGACGTGAATTCGACTCATGATGAGCAGACTAGAGTTGTTTGATCAACGACTCAGGTTATCTTACGTTTAACCTACGATCCCAGGTAATAGTCAGGCGGCCGAGAAACTGGGAATAGTCAACAAAATATAATGAAAAAAAATGTTCAACCTATGATAGTCGAAGAATAATATGAAAATTACATTTTTTATTGACGATTTATATTCTTGCTTTTAGGCCAATAAATAAATAACAAAATTATGCCATTTCGCCAACGTTTCCACAATTTATTTTAGTCATCATCAGGGCTACAATTCTAATGATTGTTTTATGATTATTCGTAGAGTACTGATTTGGTCGAAAAATGATCTACGTGGTCTGAACACAACTTGTTCTCTTCGTAGTTTTCTTTCTTGTCAGTAGTCAGTCTTGAACAGTAAATTCGTTCCATGTAATGTTTTTGTGTTGAAAAAATTGTGTTTATTTTACTTTTACCAATTATTCCTAATTATTATTGAAAATGTGTGATTTATAAATTATGACTGATTATTTACTAAAGTATGTTAACTATTGTTGTATGTACTATTTGTAAATTATGTTAAGTGATTATACTACCAACAATTTTAAACAAACAGTGGCTAAGCAGTCAAACAAAGAAACGAGACATTAACGTAATTTTCATTAATTTGCATTAAACGTTAGCGTTGTAGAGAAATGTTTAACCAATCCTGAATGAAACAATACATTTGTGTGAAAATAATGGTCAAGATCAATATCTGAAATCTGAAGGATTATTACTGATTTTATACCCACGGGTAGATAGGGCATAAGGAAGAGAGCGTTTAACATGGTATGGGTGGAAACAATCGAAATGAATATGTTGTACGTTAGTTGTTTTTATATGTACCTTAGTTCGGATGATATTGAATTCAGAGAGTGAGATGTTGATGTCCAGGAAGAAATTCCACGTGAATGCTACAGAGTATGCTAAATTTAATTCAATGGTGAAGAGCCCCCTGTCCGTGAGTCTTGTTTGTTTCGAAAGAACACTATTTTCAAGGAACCCCATTAATGGACGATGTTGCATGTTTCTAATCGCTAGGCAATATGTTCTAAACTTTGTAGTATATGTTGGCAATGAAAATTTCCTTAACATTCTTACTACTTGTATATATCATCAAAATCCGTGACAGTAAAATGGAGATATTGAAATGAATAATCAACAGTTTGCTAAAAAAAGTATCTATGTAATAAATAAAACGATGTGTACTTTTCAGTTTCAATTATCTTAATTTTGATAAACGAGTCCGGATGGAAGTAGAAAAATGCATTGAAAATTCATTTCTGAAACGTTAAGTACCTGAAACGTTACAACAGATTGTAGTTTCTGGCCCATTCACAAATGCTAAAGCCATGAGACGCATACATTTGTGCGTGTATCATAAATACAATTTCCAGACCCAAAGTATGTAATAGGGAAGTCAGAGAAAGTTAACGCTTGCGTACATATGGTCTGGTCTGTAATGTACAAGTATACGTGAATCTCTCGCTCTCTCTGGGGACCACTTGCCATATCAGTCCGCTCTAGGAGCACATGGGCTACAGCATTATTTCCTCGTTCACTCACTCCAATCAATGGGTGTATTAAAACTGGCCGAATCTTCGACCGGGAGTTTCGGATGAATCTTTCCTTCCCTTTCGTTTAAATCTTATTCGTTGCGTATTGAACAACACAGACGCTTAAAAGCTCCGTGACATGTTAAATGAAATCTCAGTGACGAACATATTTTTGGCTTGAACGTTACATAAACATTTTCGCAATCACATGATTTTTCGAAAATTATCAAGAACACTCAGTTCTAAGCACTCTTTTCTGTTTACATGTTTTGAGAAAGAAATGATATGGGTCATATTTACCATTTGTGATTTGTGGTTGAAGAATCGGTGGGAGCTCTTCCATTTTATTTCCATCAGATTTTTCGATTCGACAAGCAAATACAGTTTCTAGAGTAACAGTCAGGTATAAAGTTCGTCGGATGGTGGAGTCAAGCCACGTGACGTTCTTGGCTCAATAACTGTATCACTTTACTAAAAGCTCTGGTCGCCACAACCATGAGAGACAAGACAAAGAAATCACTCTCTAAATAGACGTGAAGACCTTTGTGTTCGCAGCCATTATGAACAGCGAAGCAGGTGATATTGGATAACTGACAAGAAAAGGGGAAACTTTGAGAGCTGGCTAATGCCTTCTTTTCGATGGTGTCTTCTGGCGGCTTTGTAGGAGAATTCAGACTGTGTGGAACGGGGGTTCGAAAAGCTACGAGGAAAATTGAAATACAAGAGACTTTTTTTCATTTCATTTCTTCGACTCTCTGGTCACCTTGCATCTATAGCTGTGAGCAAAGCAAGGCCCTCATCATGTTTATATTTTTTCTCGATTGGTTATTCACTTCGTATTGGCGAGTCGTTTTGGCGCGCGCTTAATTACTTTCTTAGTAATTTCTTAATGTATCCTATTTTTTTCAGCATATTCCTGAAATAATTCAAATTTCCTGTCTATCTCAATTAGTGTCCACAATTTTTCCATGTTTCGTACATCTGTTCTTGCTTAGTTACGTAAATACTCCTCCCTTTCTTTGCCATATTTCTGGCATTCCCACAATACATGTCTTGGTGTCTCAGTCCCTTTTTTACAAATGCACTCCTGGTCTCTTTCCTATATTTTTCGAGTGTTCACAGAAGTCGCCATGTCCTGTTACAAATTCTATTGTGCTCCTAGTCGGATTAAACCATTTTTTGTTTTTCCGTACAAATGTAACTTGTCGGATATATTCAAAAGTCTGCTTACTTTTTATGTTTTTGTGCTGCCGTTTTTGCCAACCTGTAATTAACGTATTTGATATAATTTCTCCTCCTGTTTTGTTGGAATCTGATACTCTTCTCCCATTTACTATTATTTCTCCTTAGTTTTTTAGTACGTGTCTATATTTGATATTTTGGATGTGTAAATCGATTGGCATTACGCCCGTCACTACATTCATCGCTTCCGTCGATACAGAGACTCTCGATTTTCGGCGACAACTATGGACTTGACAATCGCCGATATAGGAAATTGTCGATAATCCGCAAACACACGCTATGTTATTGTCCCATCACAGATAGGAAATTGATTATAAATATTTTATCATATGCAACGATAAATTTACTTATAAACGACTTAGGTGCTGACTATCATGAAAACGTAGCAATTAAAAGAACATTATTGCCGTCCAGTGATTCTCTTTTTATACTGTCCAATAAGGCCCTAACTTAATTAATCGATGTTACCAAACAGTGAAGATATAATAGGATACTGCAGGAACTGTACTCAATAAGTTGTCTCGTGATTTTTTAAGTAGTCTCGAAGAGGTAATCAATGTAAGAGCTTAGATTGATTTTTTTGTGCCTAAGATGCCATCACCAATAACCCGCTCAGCCGACTATCGGGTGTTTATTCTAATTGAAAACTGACGTATAATAAAATCTAAACTTCATGAAAATATAATTTTTAATTTTACCAACTATAAATACTTACCGTAAAATGGGACAAATAGAAACACTTATAACTGATAGGGTGCTAAAATTTGAGCAGTTTAAGATTTTTTAAACAAATTCATTTCTGCTAGATAATTAAATTTAATAAATAATAAATAAAGTTAAATTTATTGTCAAAAAACAGTACAAACTGCGTATGACCACGTGGAGGGAAAAAAACTAATTTACTCTCCGGAAGCAAGCAAGGGACCATCCCATCAATTCCGATCAAGGGCCCTAAGGCAGAGGCGGATTCAAAACAAATTCAGCAAAAATTCCTAGATAAGATAAAAAGTTAGCTGCGAGTTATAATACTAATAGAATGTCAATATGTTTGTAATTTTAAGCAAAAAATTACATGTAAGTTATTATCGAACTATAGATTATTCTGAGTATAGTGCTTAAAAATTGAAATAACACTAAATTCACGATTTATTGTTACAATAGACCCGCCCCTAGACAAAGCCTAGAGAACCTGTATGATAAATCCGCCTCTACCAGAAGGAAAACCGGAGCAAAACCCGGGCCAGGATGGGGCTACAGAATTTATGTACAAAACCGTGCCAAAGTTGAGTACACATAAAACTAAATTAATATGAAACATAAGACAACACAATCATGCAAGAAAATAGTTTTTGAAATTGTTATAAGTTGTTTAAAAAGTACTACAGCAATGGAGTAATAAAGTACAAGACGAATTTAACTTTTGTTAAAATCAATAAATTCTTTTACAGTGTAGAAGCACTGGTGCAGGAGGTAGTTTTTAACCGCGGATTTGAAGATATTCAATTTCATAATATCTTTTATATTCTTGGGCAGGGAATTATATAGAACGATTCCCGAATGGTATGGTCCCTTTTGGCAAAGAGTGGTTGACACTCTAGGGCGATAAATATTACTACTATTGCGTGTATAGTGTTCGTGAACGAGACTGTTTCGTATAAAGAAAGGGTGGTACTTCAGTAATTCCGTCTTACAAACACGATCGTTTCATAAATATAAAAGCAGGGAAGTGATAAGATATTTAATTCCTTGAATAAAGGTTTACAAGAGTTTCGGGGTTGAGATTTACAAAATATCCGAACTATTCTCTTCTGAATTCTGAAAGTTTGAATACTCTGACCGGAATTACCCAAGAAGGTAATGCCGTAGCGTAAATGGGAGTAAACGTTT